>JZLH01S0226262.1:32209-44354 GCA_001188425.1 Eucidaris tribuloides
AAGTAAAATATTTAACCCAGCACTTAGACCAATGTCATTAAAATAGATTGCATGCAGATGCACATTAGTCATTGCCATGGCAACCATCCACAACACAACATTGTGGTATCCCAGTCGGATATTACAGTATCTGCTGCTTTGTGAATTTTACGACGGCACTGCAAGTTTTGCTGGAGAGTTGATTAATTTTACATTGATGCATCTTTTATGATCAGAACTGCATGTATCAGTGAGCACTTGCATTGATTGCCATTTTTCCAGGCTCTTTTGTATCAATGTTCCTCTCAAGATTGCATAATTACTTTCATCAAGGACCAAATTTTAAGTTTGACTAAATACATTTTATAATGCTTTATGTTTTCCTCAGCTGATGAATTGTTAGCTTCATGACACAAGGTCATACACAATATAACTCTAGTGATTTTGCTGTTGTTGCAAATTTCAGTTTTTATACCAATGCGTAAAAAAAAAGTTGAAAGGGCAGTGACATGATTGGGAGAAATAGAAAATGCCTCTCACACTAAACTGGTTGAAAGATATATACCAGTCTATACACCAGCTGGAGTGTATCTCCTGGTTGAAAGGATTTGTCTTGAATTTGTTTACCTAAAGGAGAATCAAGCATGAATATGCCAGTACTGAATTTCTGTCATGCCATGAGATAAATTTATGCCACAGAAAGCTACACAACAAATTTGTCTGTCACAAGCTATACTGATGGTAGTTCTTTTACAATGAGTCAACTTTTGACTACAAAACAATCCTTGCATAGTTAACTTGACTCTAGAATAGTTTTACCCCAAGTTGAGGACTACTCCCAATCGTGTCATTTGCCTTTAATACCTGATTTGTAAATATGAAATATGAAGAATTTATTCTATACTATTCAGCTATGTTAGCTGGCACAAGGCTTCCAGTGGATAAGAGTTGCATGAATTTAAACATGTAGCTGTCTAGACTTTATTCGGTGACAGATCAATTTTGGGCAAGGCCTTAAAACCGTTAAATTAGATCATGTCAAAATGGATTTCTGGAAGAGACGATCGATTAAAGGCCTGGCTTCAGCTAGTCAAACAAAATAGAAGGTCATATGTGAAGTTGTTAAACTACAAGTGAGAAATATAGATTATTAGGGACTGCCTTGAAATCATACCTAGGCTGCATGGCCCTACCATGATTGATAGTGCTATAAAATGGTCACATGTTAACTGGAGAATATCATGTGATTAGCATTTATGAGCATTGTAGATGACTGTAATGATATAATCCTTTTCAAACAATGAATTATTTGCCAATTTAAATGCCTCCCACCAGCCTCCCATTTTCGAATTAATGTATTGACGTTTAATTTTACCGGACCAGTGTACGTAGCAACTCATCTTGCTCGTTTCATTTCGGTCAGAAAGACACATGTCGGATTTGTTATTTGTGTGATATTTATGTGTATACATGTAACCATGGTAACAGCTGAATCAACTCGCCTGCCTCATATTGGTCATATGAACAAAATATCTAAAAATGTGTGACAAATTACTCAGTAATACATAGTAAGTGCATTAAGGCATATTCAGGAAGATTTGTTCCATTTGTCGCAACAAAGCGGCAGCCGGGTGGAATAAATTAACCATTTCTAGATGCCTTGTGCTAATGAATGATGCAGAGAATATTTTAATTGTGTTGGATAACAATCGTGTACTGGTAGCGTTATGTGGCTTTGGGCAGGATAGGTCACTTTCAATGACAACCTCATTCTTGACTTTTTTGTTTACCATCGCTCCATCAAAATCATAATTAAACTGCCCTTTAAGTTGCCATGACCTTAATAGAACTGAATAGAACCAACAAATTTGATTTTGCATCCTTTTATGGAAATTGCTCATTTCTTTCTTTGAAGGTTGATGAGATATTACACTGTAGCAAGAAATTTTCTTATACCTACTCATATAAATTTAATTCCTATTTTGAGCATCTAGATTATAATGGGCATACGTATGTTCGGGAAAAATTGTGGAATACCAATAATTTAATTATTCTCCTAGATCGCATACATATAATTCCTGCTGCTTATTTCAGATGAATTTTCACCAATTCTTTCCAGGTGTTGAATTATGTGTGATCTCTGTTAATTTGAATGGCATTGAAGTAATAAGCCTGTGTATCAAATGCATGAGCTAAATCAACCATAAAACATTCAACTATTAAAAAGAAATAGTTTGGTAAAGTTTTGGTCAATTTCAGAGAGCCATTGTGAATTTGAGCAATTGCCCACTAGCCGTTTAGGAATAAAACATTTCTTACAACAATTCAGCAATATTTAGAGTAGTATTGATCCAAAAATGGTTACATTGTAATTGTAATTCTAACAGATAGAGCGTCCAACATTATTGTTAAGAAACTGTACCTAATGTCCTGATCTCACACATTCCAGTTTGCATACACCCTGAAGCTGAATCAAATATGATGCACACTAATTGAAAACTCAGATACAGGAGAATAAAAGCCAAAGGCTTACAGTAAAGATATTGAAATATTACCAACTGAAATATTAATTTCTTGCAAATTTCCTCACAGTAATTTCAAGCAGACAGCCTTGCATTTTCTTTCTTGTTGCTGAGCTAATTGGAACATTTCATATTTGTGCAAAAAGTATGCATTGTAATAACCCTTATACTAACAATGACATTCTCTTTGGCTTTGCTTTTCCAAATTAAAAAAAAAAACATTTTCAATTGTCTTTGACTGTAAGTGCTTATTAATGTACAACTTAAATGTGAGTTTAAAACCATCCTTGTCGTATTATGGATAATTTTTCATCATTATGGGTGCAAATAGTGATCTCTTAATGCTTTTGACAAGCAAGACCATTTTGTAAATTTGTGAGCAAATTTGCATCCATAAGTTGGTGATACGTGATTGATCATAGATCTACACAGTGCTGCACCTGCAACATGCATAGTCATGTAGCCATGCAAACATAAGTTTCTTCCCACGGGAATGTTGAATTACAGACTGAAGTCAATGAAAGTGGGGGACTGATTGTTGGAGGGGGTGGGGGGTTAGGCAGTATTCAATGTTTGCTGAATTGAATGTTAGTATCTAGAATTAGGCCAATGAAAGGATATTAGTAAGTTATTATTTTCTATTTGATTTAAAAAAATATAGAAGCACAAAAAACATACAGACAGACACACACACACATAAAGGGATTCAAGTCACATGACTAATTCTTTCACTTTTTTAAAACCCAAAATAAGGTGAAATTATTCAAATTTTGAATGTCATAATACTGATGGAGAACAAGTACAGGTAAAATAACATCATTATTATTATTATTATTATTATTATTATTATTATTATTATTATTATTATTATATATTATTATTATTATTATTATTATTATTATTATTATTTATTATTATTATATATTATTATTTTATTATTATTATTATTATTATTATTATTATTATTATTCTTTATAGCTGTGTTTTCCCAAGATGGCCCAAAACACTTACAAGAAAAATTACACAAAGTTAAAATAAAAATATACAATTCTTAAAATCTGGCTGAGAAAAAAGAAATGTTCTAAGTGCTTTTTGAATGAAAAGGACAGATGTTGATTGCCAGAGTGTTAAAGGTAACCTATTCCAATATTTGATGCAGTTATAATGAAAGTCCTATCTCCAGCCAGTTTCTGTGTTAACATATAAATATGTAAGACGGAGTGGGTCGCTGGAAGATCGTACGTTCCTGCCAGGGGTGTATATGGTCAGACAATCACGATGCAGTTATAGCGAAAGTCCTACCTCCAGCCAGTTTCCGTGTGATGTTATATGTAAGACGGAGTGGGTCGCTGGAAGATCGTCCGTTCCTGCTCGAGGGGTGTATATGGTCAGACAATCATGTAAATATTGAGGTGCCTGCTTATTAAAGGATTTGAACACTAACAAAAGTAGTTTAAAAACATGCATTTTCTATAGAACTCAGCCTGAGATATCTTGTCCTAAGTCCCCAAGGCTCCAAAGGGTTAATACATACCTACATTTTTAATATTAGAAGAGGTAAAACAAGATGATATGATATGACTTGTAGAAATCAAAATTGATAAATACTGTATGTAAATGTGATTCTTGAAAGTAAATTATAACAAATACAAAATGATTTTGCATTGACATTTTCCAAATTTCTTATTGGTTTAAATTCAAATGTTGAATTCTTTAAAGTGAGTTAGAAAGAACATAATTGATATTTCTTGGGTAATATGTGAAATTTCTGAATTTATATTCTGCGTAAAATTCAGATGTTGAGTTGTTAAAAACATATCAGTTGCATTTGCTAACAAAGAAGTACTTTTTACCAAAGTTGATCTGCATGAGCGAAAAAGATTATGTACTTGATGTAAATGTAATAGGGACAGTGATTTTCCATTTTACTGGTAAATCAAACGGAAAATCTGTTTGGTTCTTATACTTTTCATGTAAAATTTCATGGAATTCATGTTTTTGCTGTTTACATTTTCTATGATAAAACAGAATTTCCATTTTTAGATCCAGTTGAAACGGAATTACAGGTTTTCAGAAACGGAAAAGAACATTTTTTGAAACGGAAAATCACTGTCTATAATATAATTATCTCATCATGGATATGTTTTGGTTGAAAATGTTTCAATTATATGGAAAACTACTAGTTTGATCAGCATTTGATAAGAAACTATTACAACAATCTGTTACACAGTTGGGTTCAGGAACAGGAAAAAGAACCTACAGAACAATTAGAAGGGGGAATATACATCAACAGTAATAACTAGATACAAAAAAGTAGATAAATAGATAGATAAAAAATAGATAAATAATTCAATAATTATTTCAATAATTCAATAAATAATTCAATATTCAATCATTAAATCATCAATTCAAGCAGTATTTTTAATAACTGGTATATTGAGCAAATGAGAAACCAAAATGAAATTGGAAACAGTTTAATGTACTTCAGTAGCCTCTTCTTCATAAAATTTCTCTTAAATATATTTCAGTTCCTTGTCTTTTTTTCTGCCTAAAACTTTTCATTCCTTCTGATGAATATAATTGATTGTTCACTGTATGCTGCTATGTACAAAGAGAAAGCATGGAAGTTGCACCTTAGTCAGATCAGGAATATTTTATAATCACTTTGACACTTTTTGAATGAATTCATGTTATTAAGCTACATAAACGTTAGTCATGTGAATAAGCAAAGAAAAAATGCAGTAAAACAGAAATATGTTAGAGACACTATGACACTTCTTTGGTCTGAACAATACCAGTTTTAAATTTGTGTTACTGTAAGTTGTATTCTAAATATTTGCAGTGAATATAAATGTATTTACATATAAAGCATTTTCAAAGTGAGCAATGTTCACTTTGCACCCAAAGATCCGTGAAAACGCCGTGCATTTTAATACTTTATTTTTCTGGTTTAGTTGATTATTACTCCTACAGACATGAAAAATATCCAACAATGGTAAGGACTGGTAGTTCCTAAACCATAATGGATTACAATTGATCATAATCAACGGGATAAAAAATCTCTTAAGCGTATTCAACTTCGAAACTGTTTTGTTCAGCGTCGGGCGAGTCACGTTTTATGAGCCGGTATCGTACACAAATACTAGCATCACCATGGTAGCCATTGCAAAACATGTAAACAAACGTGCTTTCAATTTGCGACTGGTGCTTAGCAACCACCGGCAGCGTCAGGAGCAAGTTTATGCCCCCCGGGGACGGAGTTGACACCTGTTTGTGTCCTGATAAAGCGTGGTGTCCATTCACGTAAATCTACATATTGTTCAACATTCTATGCATCACAGATGATAAATTCATGCATACCCTGCCCTTGCCCTACACAGACCTCTGAAAACCATTTTGCTCAATTTCCCTTTCTAGAGTAGAAATGGCCAGGTGGGTTAATTGACTGGAGGGAGGTATTGAATGCCCAATGCTTTCTGTAGTCTGTAGGATTGCAACGCAATGCATTTGAAATAAAGCACGTTTTTGATTTTACTCAGAAAAATATCTTTGCAATAGGTTTCTCTGATTTAATCTGTTCGTTTCTGTAGCTCATCAGTATTTAGTAGTCGGAAAACAAACAAATTACCTCATCAAACTGTTCAAATTGAAATATACATGTATATCCGTTAAGTGAAAGAGTGAACTGCAAAATTAATCAAGACAAGTAATGAGATCATTATATGTATTCTGAACTTTTCTTATGTGGATGTGCTGTGATTCATGGTGTACTGTAGACACCACATAGAAAAGATTCAGCTTTAGACAACTCTGTACACTTATGTTAGACTTAGTACACACATACAGTACATCGCAAACAGAAGCACAACATGCATGAATTATACTGTAATAATCAACAAATGCTTAATGTTGCACCATCATCAGTGCTTAATCACAAAATCTGTTATTGCCGTAGGCGTAGAAGCAGTTGCTTCCACGTACCGCAAATTACCCACCACACGTAACCAGGAAGGCCCCATTCATCAGTAGACGATGGACAGCTGCTTGGGAGTGGGACTAAATTTATTTTCCCCGTTAGACAATTCTTTCATATATTGCTGAAATAAGGGACTGAAAGAGCCATGAGAAAGGTGTAGGATTGATCAATCACACATTGCTGTGTGGTCATTTTCAGTAGATGTGGACGTAGTACAGGGTCAGGTGTTCTTATCGAGAAGGGAACACTGATGAAGACAAATACAATATCTCAAACTGTGGTGTATTGATGGGGTTGCTTGGGGGCGGGGTGGGAAGGCTGTGGGGCAGTTCAGCTGCCCCCAAATCAAATTCACACATGTTATATTGCTGTGAGTGATTATCATAATATCATAAATGATTCAAGTTTAATGACTCTAACAACATTTATATTGTGCCTAAGTTTCTAGAGCTCGAGGCACTGTAAAATTTAAAATTATTTTCTAAACGTTCCTCAATTGCTCACTTGCTATATTTCCTCACAGAATAAGTCCTATAGTTGAACCTTAGGTACCAACAAAATACAAATGAAAATAATGGTCCGAACTGAAGATTTTTTTTTAAATCTCTGTCCCTTGCTCTCCAAAATTGTTCATCATAACTACCACCTTTTATCATCATCATCTCTGCCTCCCAAAAGTTTTTTACTCTGCTAAGTGATCTCGAATATAACTGAAAGTCCCAATACCTAAATCTAGCTTCTGTATTAGTAATTGTAATTTAAGGACAAATTCATGCTATTCTCTGGCTTTGCTAACATATTAATAGGCTTTGATAAATGCACCTAAAGACAGAAATAACATATACATGTAGATCTATACTAATTTCAAATAATGGTTACTACTGCAGTGAACATACATTACAATATGTCAAAATACATTTACATGTATGTTGGCTTTGACTTGACTCAAAATTTCTTATGTGTTGTGAATATCCTGCTCACCGACTGCATTACAAAATGAACAAAACACACACAAACACCATCCGCTCCCCCCCCCCCCACCAAAAAGTGTTGGGTATGTTTATACAACTGTATACCAGAATAATGTGAATTCATGTGATTCCAAGCTTTTCTACACAACACTTGACTGCCAGCCACAATTCACTGCCTTCCATTTATTTCACATTCGTCCCCTTCCATGTACATGCACCGTGAATGAAATGTGAATAAAGAAGGTATTTTCATGGTAAATTGATTATTAAGAGGTTAACTTCCACATTTTTTTTCACCATACCATACAAGTACCTGTTGATATAACAACATACAAATACAACCCCCAAAGCCTGAAAAGAGTAGCATACCTGCTTTGAGAATGGAAAATAGAGTTAAGGTCACATTTTCCAGTTTTCTTGCTTAATCATGTGTTTATGATAAAGTATATTACAAAAAAGACTGTTGTTATGCACTTTGCATTCACTCACATACAGGTACATGTAGATAAGATCTAATATCAACAAAGTACTGGTGCTATCCTCAAAATCATATGAAATATATAGCCTAAAACAGTGTAATTAAAATAAGAAATAACAGGTGGCTTGTTTTATCCTTTTGTTTGGCATTATAAATATTTGATAAGCCCATGTATTGTTCACTGGCTGGTCGAAAATCCAATTAATAATTTATTTATCGACAGGGTATCTGTTTATTTATATAAACAGCTATTGATATGTAGTGGCTATGGATACAATAATTACATTTTCATTTAAATTTATTCATTGGTCACTTCATTTGTACGCAGGAGACTATTATATATGTGTTGTGTTTTTTTCAGTGGCGAAGCTGGTCAAGTCTGTCCTTGGTGTTTGGTTAAAGCTGCATTCACCTGTTTATTTTGTCAATTACGTAACAGTTCAATCTACATCCGAAATTCATAGAGCTCTGGTACAGGAATCTGAAATGACAGCTTCTTTAACAAGTGATGATAAACTACGGCAGTAATGTCAGCTTTCTTTTAAACAAATAAACCAAAACAACATGCCAAATATCGAAATATGACATAAAATTGTTACGATGAATAATGATCATATAATCCCATAGATAATGAGAAAATGGCTTTTGCAAGACATAAGCGCCATTTGGTAATTTTCCATACTGCTGTCTCTAAGTGTAAAAGGGATTTTGAAAATGAGTTATCTTAACAAGATGTTATTTGTACAGTTGCAACGATATGGTAGGCAAAGACTTAAGGTTTGGCTTTAGGCACAGTACCATTACTCGGTAGGTTAAATATGTTGTAGGCCTACATGTGACCCAAGTCAAAAGGTTCCATTTTTAGACAATATGTGGAATCCATAATTGAATTGTTTGTTGATTGGTTGTCAAATATGTACTTTATATTTAATGGAATTGCTTCTCATTTCATCATTTCAAGGTTTTTTCGTGGAGAGAAATTCTGATATGCAAACAATCCATGCATTCAAATTAGTCATGACTTCATCGTTGTGAGCCAGATTTAGGAGATTTTCGTGAGATACGTGTGTATATACGCATTATCAGAATATATTAAAGGATTTTTGTTCTGGGTTTGTTTGTCATTGTGTTGCCTAATTGTACTCAAAGATAAATGCAGTTGCCATGGTTACATTCACATCACATCACGTCAGTCTTATCAATCATTCATGTGCAGTTCTGCAGCAAACAAAGTTTAATTGATAGTATTCATATAATCCCATTGTCATTGATCCAGTATTTCCAATATATGTGTTTATCTTTGTGATGCCTGATTGCTTATCAAAAGTTATGCATTTAATAATATATGAAGTTTGTAACAGGCTCGTTTATCATTTGATCTTTTCTTTTTCTCTTTGTGTTTGCTTGTTAAAACAATTTTATAGCAAGAACCAAAATGTGTCTTTCCATACATGACCACGTTTGGATGTTATATCAGCCATGTTTGCTTGCCGTAGCGTCCTGCACATATAACACCATGTATTCAGTGTGTCAGATCCAGTTTGAATTTGATTTATGTCAATGAAAACAGCAATAAATAAATAAACAAAAATAAGGTTAATTAACTCT
The DNA here is from genome assembly GCA_001188425.1 of Eucidaris tribuloides. Taxonomy (NCBI): domain Eukaryota; kingdom Metazoa; phylum Echinodermata; class Echinoidea; order Cidaroida; family Cidaridae; genus Eucidaris; species Eucidaris tribuloides. Next base: position 41,744 of record JZLH01S0226262.1, read on the forward strand.
TTACACGCGGTATTCGCATCCATGCACTCCCTGCAGCGTGCGAGATTCGCATTTCACGCTCAAACGTAGAAACGATTATATTCACCCGAATTACACTGATTTCCAGGATTCTAACAGTAATCTTTTTGTATTGTTTACATTCCTCAAGTACGGGGGATTATGTTAGGTTCTTACGTAACCAGAAAAATTGATAAATACAATCGAGGCTTCGTGATACAATAGGACAAAGGATTAGACACAAGTTAACTTTAAAAAGAACTTGAAAAGTCAATTACAATTATAGGGACAGTGATTTTCCGTTTCAAGAAAAGGCCTTTTCTGTTTCCAAAAATCTGGAATTCCGTTTCAAACTGTCTGAAAAATGGAAATTCCGTTTTACCATAAGAGTTTGTATACATGAAAAAAAATGAAAATCCCGTTTACATAAAACTTGAAACAAATATTTCTCGCTGTTTCTGTGTTTTTGTGTCAACTTTTTCTAATTTTTCTCCTGAGATTCGTGCTTTTTCCTTTCAAAAAGTAAAAATTCGGAGAAAAAAGAGGTTTTCCGTGATTTTCCATTTGAAAACTCAATTTCCGTTTCAAGTTGTGATTTCCGGAAATTCCGTCCGTTCTCCGTTATCGCGGAAAATCACTGTCCGTACAATTAGAGGTGTTATTCACTGATAATCTCTTCATTCACTTCTTATTTGGTGACTCATCTCTTTCATTAACTTGTAAGAAGTCAGGATTTTATGTATAATTTGTGGTTTACCGTCTTGTATTATTTGAATGGAGTTGTATATTTTCAAGCAGGAAACTTAGAACTTTATTATGTTGGTTACAATTAGCCATTACTTTACAAAATTCAGATGTATATTTCCAAACACCCTTTATACATTAAGAAGGTCTGTAAAATGTACTTCAACTTTGCTGTAGGACATTTTTTTATAAAAACGTTGTTGTGCAAAGTTATTGCTAATTGAAGTCAGTTAGTTATTTCCTTTACCGATACTGAGCGCTCTTTGAAATTAACTCCGCACGCACGGGATTCAGGGTCCCACGCACAAAGAGTTAATTAATGAGCAGATAGATAAATATTGATATAAATTCTCCAGTGTACTTCCATAATGGGGTAAGGGGTGGGACTTTATAAGTTTATCAGAGCATCTACAAGATACATTTTTAAAATGTAAAAAAAAAAAATGTGGACAGTCTGCCACCTGAGCTGATATGTGACTTTAAAGTTCAATCAAACAGATGTATCAATTTGTATTCAACAGATGTGGAAATTTATGCTTGCCACCATTTGTAGCCACATGATTGCTTTGTGAAATGTCACAGACACACACACACACACACACACACACACACACACACACACACACACACACACACACACACACACACACACACACACACACACACACACACACACAAACACCACACACACAGCCACACATCACCTAACACACCACCTAACACAACAACACACACACACACACACACACAGGCACACAGATACACAAACACAAACAAACAGAAAAGGACTTAAGCCACAAATTTGGTATATTTTGTGTTCACTGTGTGCCTGAATGTTTACATGTTATTGCTAGGCATCTTCTAACAACAATTTGAATCACCAAGCCAGATAAGAAAATTTCTGACACAATTACACAAACTTAACATAATTTGTCAATTTGCTGATTAAATGGCATATTTGAGTTGCTAGAGAAAACAAAAGGTTGTATTTTCTGATTAAGTTCTTTGCTTATAATTATGTACGTGGCCTTGTCTGCAATGATCCATATGAAATTAATTCATTTCACTTAATGGTGAAAAATAAAATTTTCTCATATATTATGTGTTTTGTTTTTATGGGACATAGCTTATAGCATATGCTTATAATTATGTATGTTGCCTTGTCTGCAATGATCTATATGAAATTAATTCATTTCACTTTATGGTGAAAAATGGGCCGTAACAGTTTTTTTTTTTTGGGGGGGGGGGGCATAGGAAATGTTTGTTGAAATGAACTACTTGCTGATCATATCACAACATAAAACAAATTATGACATTTTTGATGTCATTTCTGATGTCTGGGGTGACTATACTTTGTGAATGATTGATATAAACTTGTCTGACCAACTTGTAACTATACTTTGGCATTAAGCAAACAAATAAATTTTATAAATTCTGCACCAGAATTCTATACCCGTGTCTTATGTATCTGTCTTACTTTTATTTCATTCCCATCTTTGATTTCATTCACTTTTAGCTATAAAGAACACCTGTTATTTTATTATTTGTTATTTTATTATTTTATCCTAGGAGGACATGTGAAGAAGCGCTGGAAATTTCAGGTATTAATCCAGGTAAATGTCAAATGTTTTTGTTTACCTTTCAGTATATGATGCACCACGCCATACCCCGGGGTACCGTTGTACCCCGGGGTACCGCGTTGTGCAGCGCCCTCTTGTGTTAAAAAATGTTTTTTTTTTCCAGTTATGTTCGATGAAATCAGTGGTGATGATGCAGAGGCTGTGCAAGTGCACAACAAAAAGGCATAAACTTACGAAAAATAGGGTAAAAATGAATTTAAATGTGTTATTTTCACCCTTACTTCATAACT
>JZLH01S0226262.1:49316-64708 GCA_001188425.1 Eucidaris tribuloides
CAAGACAAAAGTGAAACATCATATTGGTTGCCTCATTGGCTTTTCACTTATGGTCTGTTAACCTATTTGATACAGCACAAGTGTGCATAGGTATACTTAACCCATTAAAAATGTAATTTTATGCTCTACTACAGAGGGTGAATTCACTAAAGAAATGGTTTGTGGTATAAAAGATATAAATGCAGCAGTATGATATGGGTTTGAAAGGTTAAATGATGCATGAACTGCATATGGGATACTTTCTATGACCTACAACAGTATTGAAACTTGGTAATGTGAATGACATCAGGTATACATGTATTGATTTTATTTTATTTCATTTTTTATAAACTTTTTTATGCAAGTAGATGTTTTTAAGCCCTTTCTACAAATATGCCATCATTTATTTGCACATGTGATGAATAATTTTCTTAAAACTGTAGTCTGTCAACAATCATTGTTATAGTCAAGACTGGGTGAAGACTTAAGACTCATATTCATACTCTACTTTGCAATAAATCATATTGTCAAGTTACTAATTTTAAAATTTGCCTTACAAGCATTTTAAGGCCTTTTAAAATTATTCATGTATACATGTTTTTTTGAAATGTAAATCTTATTCGTGTCTTTATGAATTCATTTGGTTTTGCCTTTGTTTTTCCTTACAGACCAGAGCCAACATTTTAAAAGAGAAGCTGGAAAATAACATCTCCAACAGCCAATTGAGGATAGAGAACATGAAAGTATGAATACAAAAATATATATTAAAATGACTTTGTACGTGTGATTACATTTCCAATCTTTTGATAATTTAATATATTGGTCTATTTCTTTAGTATTATCATAAACGTCAAGAAGACCTATGGGATAAGCTGGGCTAGATGATTAGATAGAAGGTTGTTAAAGCCACAGGCTAACATTGACCACACTTAAAACATGTGAACTACATAATCCTCCATGCTCCAAGTGTCTTTGATAAGGTCTAAAAATAAAGTCCTGAAAAAATTGTATTTCAAAATGATTATTTAGTGCTTTAAAAAAGTAAAAATCATAAGTTGACCGGATTCACCTGCCCATTTCCTCCCGTAGACTTACTGTGTGTGGATCTAGGCTATTTTTTATTCGCCCCGAATACTAATAGTTTATTTATTCATATCTTGCCAGTGGCAGCATAAATTTTTAAACTTTTGTATTCCAGGGTGTTCACTTGTCCATTCAAACACTACTATGTAGCTCAGATAGCAAAGTTTGACCACTTTTAGCTCATCCGGGCGCCGAAGGGCCCGATGAGCTTATGGCCATGGAGTGGCATCCGGCGTCCGTCCGCCGACCGTCACGAGTTTTGAAAAGTGCTTCTTCTTCGTCATTTCGTCAACCTAGATTTTGATTCTGATTGTTTCATATGATAGGGCTAGGTGGGGGATTTAAAAGTTGTACACAGATCGTGAATGTATTCTATTTTTTATTTAATGCAAGATTTATTCGAAATCTAAAAAAATGCTTCTTCTCCTTCATTATCTCAACCGATTTTGTTTTGATTGGCTTTATTTGGTAGGGCTGAGTTAATGCATAGCTTAAACTTTCGGTACACAGAAATTGTTTGAAATTATACTCCGATCTGATTAATTATGGTAATTTTGCAAATTTTATCCGCCAAATAACAAAAATTGCTTCTTTTCCCCACATTTTCTGACGGGCTGATTTTTCATTCTGTTTGTTTGATCGATAAGGGCTAGGTGGGGGCTTCAAGACTTCTGCAGACAAAGTTTTGAAATTAATCAATATGCAAATGTTAAAATTAATCAATTTATGCAAATTTTATGGGCAAATTGTTTTGAAATCAGCAAAAATGCTTCTTCTCGCCGTCCATTATGGGTAATTTACTAGATGCAAATTTATCCCGCAAATAACAAAAATTGCTTCTTTTTCCCATCATTGTCTTGAGGCCGATTGTGTCATTCTGTTTGTTTGATCTGATAGGGCTATAGGTGGGGGCTTCAAGACTTCTGCACATAAATTTTGAATTAATCATGTATTGCAAATGTTAAAAATTAATCGAATTATGCAATTTATGCAAATTTTCGAATCGACTACAAAAAATGCTTGCTGTGCTTCATTTGCTCACAATTTTAATTGTGGATTACTTATTTGGTAGGCGCTGAGTTTATGGGCACATAAACTTTCTACACAGAATTGTGAAATTATACCCGGCATTAATTAATTATGGTATTTATGCAAAAATTAATCCAAAATAACAAAAATTGCTTCTTCTCTCAGCATTTCTTGACGGCGATTTTCATTCTGGGTTTGTTTGATCTTGATAGGGCTAGGTTGGGGGCTTCAAGACTTCTAACAGCAAAATTGTGAAAATTAATCGAATTATGCCGAATTAAAATTAATCCAATTATTGCAAAATTTATGTGCAAGATTTTATCGAAATACACAAAAATGCTTCTTCTATTCTCTACCAATGTTTAATTGTGGAATTATTATTTGGTAGGCTGAGTTATGCCATTAAACTTCTACACAGAATTTTGAAATTATACCCGGTCCATTGAGTTAATTATGGGTAATTTATGCAAATTTAATCGCCCAAATAGACAAAAGATTGCTTTCTTTTTCGCCAGCATTTTCTTGACAGATTGTTCAATTCTGTTTGTGTTGGATCTGAATAGGGCTAGGTGGGGGCTCAAGACTTCTGCTAGGCATAAATGTTTGAAATTAATCAATTATGCAAATTTAGAAATTAATGACAATTATGCAAATTTGATGGCAAATTTTTGAAATCACAAAAAAAATGCTGTCTCTTCATTCTCAACCAATTTTAATTGGTGATTACTTTAGTTTGGTATGGCTGAGTTTATGCAGCATTAAACTTCTACACAGAATTGTGAAATTGATACTCCATTATTAATTATGGTAATTTATGCGGCTAAAATTAATCATACAAAAATGCTTCTTCGTCTCACAATTTTTGACCTGATTTTCATTCTGTTTTGTTTGATCTGAATAGGGTAGGTGGGGCTTCAGAGACTTCGTAACCGACAAAATTGTGAATTAATCAATTATGGGGCAGGAATTTAAAAATTAAATGCAATGTATGCAAATTGTCATGCAAATTTATTCAAAGATCGACAATAAAAATTTAAAGAAAATGCTTCTTTCTCAATTCATTTTCTTCAACAATTTTGATTTAGTTTTGCTTAATCTGGTAGAGCTAGATTGTACACTGAAACTTCTCTAAACCGCAGAATTTTCAGCTGTTTGTCCGATTAATTAAGTTATGGTAATTTAGTGGCAAATTATTCCAAAAATAACAGAAATTTGATTTCAGTTCTTATTCATAATCAGTACCGTATTAACAATTTGGTTCCATTCAAATGTGCTTTTTCCAACAGGCTAAAAATCCAGTATGGAGCCCCGAAGGGATGCCGGGGATGCAAATCATATATATTCATGGTATTATTATTATTTTTTTTTATATTGATATTTTATTTTTCATTGGTCCCTTCCAGGACATGAAACTAATATTTTTCTCACTCGAATTTGTTTATATTCATGTTCCTTCCGGGACATCAAATTTTAATCTTTTCACCAGTATAAAATTGTACCACATGAAATTTCGATATATGATGTTGCGAGATGCCGGATGAGCGCTACGTCATTGACGTTTTCTAGTTTACTTTGAAGCTCCACAATGTTAGCCTATTACTTTAAATGAAGATTCATATTATGCAGAAAGTACTTATATTATCAAAGAAAACTGATAGATTGATAGTTATTTGTTTAACAATTTTTTTTCTTTTTATTTGGGAGAAATCAAATAATTTGAGCTTATTTTTGTGTCACATCTATGTTGACTTCAGAAGAACCCATTTTCGCCGGAACTGATGTGAAATTGTCATATTTAAGTACAAATTTAAGAAGATTAAATCAGGAGATTTATTTGGCTTAACACCCACAGTTTGGTAGATCTTTTGTGATGTGGTGTAACTCCAAAACATGTAAACTGTTGCTCGTATTACATTCATAATTATGACACTGTGCTGCTGACACAAGGTAGAAAGGTTTCTGTAAACCTGTCGAATGTATTTTCAATGTAATGATTAATGCATGCTTTTCAACTCAAGCATACTCTGAGCATAATACGTGAGCAACAGTGAGTTATCTTTGAAGTTGATTTATCACAATATCTGGGCCTGATTCTGAACTGCATTACGATGATTAGATGAGCTAATTTAGGGCTTGACTAGCTGTGTACATGCGAGCAATCATGCGTGATGGCAAATAGAAATCCAGCACGCGGACGACATGCCGAATGCACGCATTTTGCACGATGCAATTACGTTAAGGTTAAAGCTCTCCAAGCCATTTAAAAAGTTCAAGAGTAATGGAACATTTGTCTTTTTTTAGCTTTTCTGAAGAATACATAATCAAGTATTCATGTACTTTTCAAGAATAATGTAGCATTGGTCCTTTCAAGCTTTTCTGAAGAATACATAATCAAGTATTCATGTACTTTTCAAGAATAATGTAGCATTGGTCCTTTTATCCTTTTCTGTAGAATACATCAAGTATCCATGTACTTTTCAAGAATAATGCAACGTTGGTACTTTTTTGCAGGGTGCGACATAACCGCTTGCCCGATGGCCCGGGGCAAGTAAACATCACAGTCGGGCAAGCATTTTGGAGTGTCAAGTAAAAATGCTTGCCCGAATCGGGCAAGTAATAATTTGCAAAGCAACCTAAGTAAATACCAAAACTGTATTGAAACAAAAATGAAATAAATAGCTGCTTTTACGGAGGAAACGCTGGCCAAAACATCGGCAATTATTTGCTCAAAATGCGTTCTGCAAAGACGCAAAATTAACGGGCGCAGTGCAGGAAGTCGGCAGTTTGTAGTATCAGCTAAGGCAGTGACAAGATCAGAGACATCTGCCTGGCCTTGATAACTTGTCCAAGAAAAAATAACATCGCGGGAAAATTGTGGCAAGGATTGGAAGAAATAAGAAGTAATTCAGTGAAAAAAGACTGAAGAGTAGCAGCAAAGGTTTAAGCAGAACTGTTTCATAATCACCAGAAAATATACAAACAGCCACCCTCCAAAACTCGGCAGTTTAGCGGACTAGAGATTGCCCAGTCCACATGTGTTAAAGGTGTATGGTTTGTATTTCAAGTTCTATACTTGCGATATTGCTGTGTTAATTTTCTGCACTTGGAAATGATAAAGTCTGACATGAAAGTGTCATAGGAGATCAGATAATATATATTTGTGGTATGTTACTAAGTGTGTATTATAAGGGATAACTTGGTCAAAGTGGCAAAATTTTAGCAAGCGGACAACATATTTATTCATGACCATTCAGTCACAGAATCATCCCCTAACATCTGGGGTTGGAAGATGGCAGGGCGTGGTGTCCATGTCCCTAGCGGGGTAGTGGTTTTTATGAAGACTTTGTTACTTCAAAAATATTTCCCAAGTATGTACTCTATCTAATAAATTCTGATTTGATAATCATTTCAAGATTTTGAATAAGACAGTGGTAATCATTCTAAGGGCAAATTGTGTGTAAAGCGGAGTGGAAAGTAGACAACTAAAATCTTAGTTTACACTGATGCTACATTTTCAACCATTTTTTTTTTAGTACAGGGTTTTGGAATGCAATATGCATCATCTATAAGAGGATAATATATTTAAGACTTACCATGAGTTTTTAATGCCACGTTTAATTATTATCTTTGGATGTTTGTATTTAGCGGTGATCCGGTGGGTTACATGGAGCCCACCGCTCTCAAGGGAGGCGGTTATATTTTGAAGCTTAATTTTTCCAAAATTGTTGGCATTTTTGAAGCAATTTTTATGACACTGAAAATAGATTTTCTGTATAAACACTTGATCAGTTTTATCTGAATAATATATAAGCTGTATATGATGATACCACAAGTTCGTGGTACGGTGGGTTATTTCTACAACACTTCATTAACTCTAGAACACGTTCATTAACGACTTATAACAATTAATATGAAATCAAACACGTTTAAGTTTTACGATGTAGTGTTGAAAATCACAAGTCATATCAAAAAACTTTTTCTTTTTAGTGAACAACTATTCGTATATATCTACTAGATGTTCACAAAAATGTGTATCAGATTTTCATAAATATGACAAAAATCATTGAGGTTGAAAATTTGTGAATGTATACATGTATGTCTACTGTTTATGTATATCATACATATTTATATCACACAAATTCAATTTAAGAATTTCTGTTATTTTTCGGGCAAGCCAAATTTCATTCGGGCAGCATTGTTTCGAGCTGTTTGAAAATTCACTGCCCGATCGGGCAAGTGCCAAAAACAAAGTTATAGTTAGCACCCCTGGTTTTTTGCTTTTCTGAAGAAGGCATCAAGTATTCATGTACTTTTCAATAACACTGTCATAAGCTCCGTAGATTGTGTGCAAAGAGTGCAATGCAGTCACCTTTTGACCAAATCAGATGATAATGAACGAGATGAACATTTTAGCATCACTGTGGCATAATGTGAGAATGGATGCTTAAATCAAATTATGCGCAAACAATAAAAGTCGGAAATTGATATGGTTTCCCCGACCGCGTTAACTGGTGGGGAAGGGTCGGGGTGGGGGGGGGGGGGTCGACATCGCACAAATGACATCATACTTCCCCTGAATGTTTCCATTGTTGGTGTTCGGCAATAGGTTGACCATAGGAGCTGTGGTGGCAACCAGGTTATTGTGTCAAGCTTGACTGGTTTGTTGAGCTACCACTTATTGTAACCGCCAGGGGGGTCCGGATGTGGGGCAGGGTAACCTTGCATGCACAACTTGCCACAAAAGCATTCCTCGTATCTATGGGGAGGTTCTCTTTTACGAATACCGGGTTTTTGTTCGGTTAATTTGTTTTCCTTCTAGTTACGATATGACAAATGAAAAAAAAAGTATGTATGGGAGATAAAAAGGGGTTTTCCATATACCAGTTATTATCCCGTGATTAGTGAAGTGGGAGTTCAAATTTGGGCGTCACTCCTGGTAACGGTAAACAAATGGTGCCATATTGTGCAGCCACTGCATGCCTTCCAAAAAAGTTTACAAGATTACAGTCACAGAACATGTGAGCTGAATTTGTTGAAAGGTCAAGTTGTAAGTGGATTAGTGTGTCATAGATTAATATTTAAAGGAACAATTTGATAAATGAATAAAATTAGACGTGTGACTCAGGGACAGATATGTATCATGCTCTAGGATAATTGATTATGATGCAACATTCTCAAACCTACATGTATTGTTTTATCTTGAAAACACACACATCATGAAATTCTTAGTATGGGACATTAATAAAGATCGAGGTTAAAGTTATGAAGATGGCAGTTTAAGTCAATTAATGGACATGCATTTATATGAAATTTTATGTTGAATCATAAGGATTGACTGTAATATACATATATATTTCCAAACATTTCATTTGATTTATAATACAGTAAGGGAATCTGTATACAGACTACTGACCATGTTTGATCATACGTACCTCCTACATAAAATCAAATTTAAACATTGGTGTGGATACAAAGTACATTTATCCCATGCATAACTTTAGTACACATAACATTTTGTGAGATTGAGACACTTTTACAAAAATTCTTTGAGTGAGAGCATAAATGTCTGCCATATCTGACAACTGTTGCCATAGTAGTTGTGGTTACATGAAAAATGATAAAATGCATGTTAAATTTTCTAATTCAAAAGTGCAGTTCCCACTGTTGCAAAGCCATTCCATGGCTAACACTAAATTTTCATGTACAGTACCCAATTCTGTACCATCCATTAAAGGCTGTTTAGATACAGCATCGGTTGATATTCTGAAAACAACATGTTGATAATCTCCATGTTTTCATGGTTGCCATGACAACAGCAGTCGCAATACAGTCATAGCTTTTCATACTTTCAATCAAATGTGTTTAGTGTTGTAGGCAGAGAAAAAAAATGTAATGTTACTAATTAGTTATTCTTACAAGAAACTACAGTTTATTCAGTATAAGGTGTAAGAGGAATTTTGCAAAGTTCAGTTTTGCTAGTACCATGTGAAGGCAAAACAGTTAAATTTTACATCTTCTTTTTCATATCTCAATTTACCCAATGATACAGGCAATTTCAGCACAGTGCCAGACGATATTACAACAGCCACGTGTCAACAACCCAGCTGTTTGAATCGTTGCCATGGCACCAGCGACATTGCCGCGGGCACAATTCTGTTCCAGTACGCCTTAACGAGCAGAGGATTCAGAGTCAGCCACTGTAGAGTTCTTTGAAAATGTGATTTGAACCAAAATACTAGGCTTTTCAAATGGTTTTGTGGTCCATAACCTCTGAAAGCACTTGATTACAAATGTATTATACCGCAAAAATTTGAGGGGTAAATTAGGCACTTTTTTGACCTGTGCATACTAGACGATTTCTCCAAATAACTGTTTTTCATTGCATTTGTTGCAAAAATATGAATGGAGAACAGTTACAGTGCCTTTCCCTTTACTTTGTACTTGTAAAATCGGTATTTTCACATTGTATATTACCATGGAATGATGTGTAGATATTTCAGTCAAATCTGCTGAGATTTCTTACTAGTAATGTTGAAAAAGACAAAGATATATATCAACCTCCCCATCCTGCTCCATTCCCCCCTCCACAACTTAAAAAAGGAGAAGATGCTTATTATAATTTTGTTTAAGGGAATACAGTCCTACACAAGGCATTTTGCTAAGCCCGTGTCATATAAATCAACCCTGAAGAGCTGTTTGTGTGTCTTGCAGGTCTTCCTGTCCTTTAACCTTTTTCAACTACTTCTAGTAATTACTGGAGGTAATCATAAAATTTCCATTTTTACTTTCAGGTTGAAAGTCAAAGTCAAAGTCAGTGCATCATCATACAAATCAAATTCTTTCTGTTATTATTCATTGAATACCTGTGATTTCCATAAATTCATACATTCTCAAGGTTGTGGTCGAAAAAATTTTAAGTACCAGCTAAATACACTTCTGCTCATAATTATGGAATATTTTGTTGATACTTAAGTTCTTTCTCCTATATCGTCCAAAATTTTCAAGACAAGTGTTTATTTTACCAAAACGCAGTATGTGAAGCAGTTTTTGGACTTCATGAGATGACTAAAGCAAAAAAATAAAATACGTTTCAGCGCAATAACAATTATATATTTATATTTTTAAAAATCCACCAAAAATCATGAAAAGAGTATTAAATTAAATAAATTTAAAAAACAACACAAAACAATTGATAATTTTTAATCTAATGTCACTTATCATTAAATTAACATCAGAATTGTCTGTTACAAGTCTAATAACGCGCATAACCACCACATGACTCAGCAACGTTCTGAATACTGCCATTTTTAAACACAGGTTTTGGCGTCCAGTCGGACGCTACAAAATGCTCAGCAGTCCTGAAATACTTAGATTATAATTGTTTCACCTGGGATGAGCAAATATTAATCCCAGATGTACCGTTCACGGAAAAACGGCAACTTCTAAAATGTCTCTAAAATATTCCGTAATTATGAGCATGAGTGTATTAATGATTGCAGGAATAGTAAGCATAGTGTAGTGATTCATGGCCGACAATAGTGCCTCATGAACTATACACTATGAAAAGGTATATGATGTCTCTGACAGACACAATAACGGATGAAATGTTAACTTTTTTTAAAACTTACTCTCTCTCTCTCTCTCTCTCTGTGCATTTGTTTTGTTTTGTTTGTTGATTGCTGACTATTTGGAAGGAATTTATACCAAAACCAATTCCAAATCAATTTTGAGCTGGTAAGAAGTGTAGTCCAAAACCTGAGCTGGCTATTCCCAATCAATGCCAAAGAGCTAATTCTATTCTAACTGTAATTGTAGTTCTTTTTATGTTGCATCATTGATAGTTTTGTGATAGTACATCTTTGTTAGAATTTTTCTTGAAATCCAATCAGATAAGTATGTTTCTGAGATGCTGATAATGGTTCAAGCACTCTTCTGTGAATTCAAGTACAGCAAAAATTAAATTTTGGGGGCTGCAACCATTATATTCTCCTCAATGTGAAGTTATTTGTTTGTGGAGAATTGATGAAGTTTGTAAGATATTGCAGATTGGATAACCTAAAAATGGTCTTACATTATAATATTACTTCATGATAATCGTTTTAGCTAAAGTAACTACATAAACATTTCTCCTGATAAGTATAAAATACAATATATTTGTGTGGGTCGTGAGATTTTGTGAACAGTGTTTACAGTCAGTTGTCATGGTAAAATGAATTAATTACAACTTCAGATGGTGGTGCCATTATCATAAATTGCATCATAAATAAGCTATAAATCAATCTATACTGTTGTTATCATCAAGTTTTTTACAGATACTTAGTATAATCCATTTTTGGTTGTCATAAAGAAATAGGTTTCTGTTATTCTTTATTAACTTGTCGCTAAGTTGTCCAAAACAAATAATATGCGGTTACCATGAATTAACTCAAGCATTACATTTACTGCTTGCTGTACCTTAGTCCAATCTATTGTAATCTGCCTGTAGTCGTGCTTGTTGTGCATAACATTTCTCACAAACTTTTTTGCATTTTGGGGGTGGGGTGGGGTGGGGATAGTTGAATGGCAAGGCCGCGATATCAATAATCAATAAGTTTAAGTCTTTCCAATAGTTGTGCTTCAATGATTTGTGTTGTCACAGAGATCATATCTATTGTCATTGTTTGCTAGCAACTAATCGTAGAAAACAATGTTTCACGTCATTGTGTTCAATCGCAAGGGGTCGTTTCAAAGCATGTTGTTTTCCCAGTCGCTACCCTTTTTATCAACCCTATATTATATCCACAAGATTACAAGTTCACCAAGTATTGGGTCAAAAATGTAAAAGAATTGTATAGGTATGCAAGTCAAACCGTATTACAGTGTATAACACCCAGAAACATCCTGTTTGAAGAGGCATTACACTTCAAGGTTTGTAGTATCCAAATGAATTGACCCAAGTTTAAAGCCAAAGTAAAGTTTTGGTAAATGGTTAAAATAGAAAAAAAAATCTTTGCAATTATGTTTTTAGAGAAACCTATTTGATCTATCAATGCTCTAAAAAAAATTGCTCGCTCCGAAACTTTCTCATTTTTTAGAAATTATTCATAATGTAAGATGGGGGAAGGGGGACCCCAGCATTTCCCATAGGCAATGTACATACTGCTGGATGTTGTCCGACAGTTGAAACATCACAGTTTGTCACTTTAAACAATTTTCAGTAGGTTTCATGTTGTTTTTTAATGTCTGGAGTGACAATAGAATACTTTTTGAAAGATTGGCAATTAAATTTGTCTGATCGACCAAAACTATACTTGGGCTTTAAGGCCAAGAACAGATAAAGTGTGTTTGAAATAATGAGGAATTTCTTTTTGATTTTTTTTTTACTCTAAAAAAGGAAGCCATGGTCAGACTGACTTTGGAGAGATCTGGTGGGATTATACCTGAAAATTGGGTCAGAATTAACCCTTATTACATCACATCTTACCTAAATCGGAGTCAAACCTTACCAAATATCAATTTATATCTGGCCGTGTGTGACCACAATAGCCATTTTTCAAGAAGAAGTCTGACTTTAAATTTCAAAATTGTAGTAAGATATATACTGATTTCCTGAAACAGGTGCTATTTTTTTTATTGGTTTTCCATTTAAAGGATGTGTTCTTGTATTTGCTGTGATGCAGAAATCATTTTTAGGTAAAAGGTAACTAGAACGAAACCATAATTACATATATTATTGAGAATGTTGTAGGAATAGTCTTACGCCTAATTTCATAGGGAGTATGTGCTGTAATTTCTTTTCATGAGTTTTTGAAGTACGTGTATACGAATGCAACTTATCTATTGTTTTAAAATAAATGGTTTTGATGATCTATTTTATTTGTATACAGTCACCTTATCTCTGGTACAGTCCGTATTTCGTTATGGCCATATATTGGTGTGTTAATAATCATACATACGGATATGAGGTCATGGTAAAAGACGGCCAAATGCAGAATTTCAACACCAGATTGTAATCCGCCCCGCACAATAGATAGAGAATATTTCGTTGAGTCTATCAGCCAAAATCAGGTACTGAATTTTTTATATTATGTGCGTTGAAACGGCCGATATCAGTCAATCGATAAATTGGTTATCACAGCGGTTGAACAATTATGTCTTTTCGTTTTGTCACGGTGTTATTACTGCCACAGAAACCTGCTTTGTATGGACGGTTTGTTGATAGCAACTTGGATGATAATTTAATGTTTTGAAGCGTTCCCCATGACGATCACTCAGTTGGAGGTCTAAAAAATATGCCTGTCACTCCAAGCTTGTGTATGGGCCTATTCATCCGTTGATTAATATAGTTAGGCAACTTGAAACTTGTAACAATTATCCGTCATGTAAACGTACATATTGTCGAATGCGGCCTGAATAACCGTTTGAAACTATGCCAATAAAGGTTTACTTTAAAGAAGTCACCCTTTTTCTGAAAATTCCAACAATGTTCGTTGTGCTTTGCAGTAGTCATAAATTCCCCCATTCTTTCATCCAAATGTAGTTGGTTTTTGTATCCATCTGTATCTATCATACCTTTGTAAGTAGTATCTGGAAATGATGCAAAGAGAATAAATATAAAAAAAAATAGCTAATGGGAGAGGGGGATTTAGATTTCAGTGACCTTTTTGTAGATCTCTTATTTGGGAATCCCCATTCCGATGAAAAGTGCGAAAGACCTGCTGCAAAACTACCATCCTGATGTCAAATGTTCTGGCCTATTACGAGTGACACCAAATTATATTTGCAATTTAACAATCAAGTGAAATCAGTTTCACCTTTTCTGGGTCTAGACCTTTATTCCTGCTTCCCCTGCCCCTACTCTTGCTTCTCTTCCTGCTCCTCCTTCCCTTCCTCTCCTCCTCCTCGTTCTCCCTCTACACCTAATCCTCCTCATTCCCCTACTCCCCTCCTCTTCATGTTTCCCCGCTTGTCCTCCATTCCTTCTGCCCTCCTCCCCCTCCTCTCCTTCCTCTTCTCCTTCCTCGTCCTCGTCCTCTTCTCCTTTCTCCTCTCTTTCCTTTTCATACTGCTCATCTACTTCAGGGTTGTCGTCAAAACATTTTCATTTGGTAATATATTCCAAAATTGCCCCAAATTTGCTCACAACATATTATACAAGCAAGACAAACGGGGAGGGAGGCCCTCACAATGTTTACTTGTGCCGACGATAGCTGTAAATTTGCAGGCAGGTACTTAGAGGTGTGAAAATTTAAATTATTTTGCTGACACCCTTATTTGTAACAAACACATGATAGTACCTTGTGTCACAAAAGAAAGCTATTGAAATGATCAATTTGCACTCTCATTTTCTAACCAAGTCCCTGATGCCCTTTGCTAAAGTGCATTGGCACAGCCAATATTGTTGTTGATCTATTGTACTCGGAAAATAATATTAATCTATTTCATTAATGAGATTGGGTCGGCACTTGTGAATATGAAAAGTGAGACCAATATCTGTTAAAAATATAATTTAAAAATCTTTATTTCTGTGGGTTTGTACGGAGCATGTGACGTAAATTTCGTGTCATATAATTTTGGTAATATGTAAAATGTAGATTATACAGTAATCATTCTTCTCTATTGAATTAATTAAAGGGTTCACACAGTGGAGTTGTTTCCATTTACAAAATATTTCGTCAGTCTACCAGTAGTCTTTAGTTCATTAAATCTGTATGGGGATGTTTCGTTTTTGGTTGAGATTATCCGCAAGAAACATTGTGTGTACATGTATGTATATACATCTCTTTTTTATACTGAAGTGTATTTTAAACATGAAATTAACGCCAATATTGTATTACATATAATTACATCGTATAATAACACGTTAGTGTATAAATAATTGACACATTGACCATGTGATGTATTTCATTTTTTCGCTATTTTGCCGGAAAGTATCTGTGTGCATGTAGGTGTGCGTATCTGTGTGGGCATGTTGTGCATGTGTGCAAGCGCCACTCGAGTAGTATTTTTTAAATGTATTTAATTTTGTATACATTATCCAAATTTACGACGAGTATCAGTTACAACTTAACGTGTAATATACTGTATTTCCTTCGTCAGATTTTCAGGATTCATTTCACCATCTCTAGGTATTATGTTTTGATTCATAAACCTTGGTGAACGCTGATGACTAATGGCTGCATATCGGTTGCCATAGCGACGTGTTATGCTTTTAACGCTGTTGCGCGCTTTTCAATACTGTCTGGCATTTCTGAGCCGTTCATGAATGATTGAACACATTAAAAAGATTGCTAAACAAACTGCATAAAGCGTAATCCGCCTATAAAATACCCATTCAGTTGATATGTTTACTGTGCATTTTCGGTGGCATTAATACGCGTCTAAACACGATTTCAAATATGTTATACCCGTTTTATTCAGTGTCTTTTCACATTGGAGTGCAATAGGAAAGCGGGATACAAATACCTTTTATCAATATATGTTGTCCGTCAATCAATCAATCAATCAATCAATCAATCAATCAATCAATCAATCAATCAATCAATCAATCAATCAATCAATCAATCAATCAATCTATCTATCTATCTATCCCTCCCTCAATCTCTTTCTATCTATCTATCTATCTATCTATCTATCTATCTATCTATCTATCTATTTATCCATCTATCTATCTATCTATCTATCCATCTATCTATCTATCTATTTATCTATCTATTTATCTATCCATCTATCTATCCATCTATCTATCTATCTATCTATCCATCTATCTATCCATCTATCTATCCATCTATCTATCTATCCATCCATCTATCCATCTATCTATCTATCTATCCATCTATCTATCTATCTATCTATCTATCTATCTATCTATCTATCTATCTATCTATCTTATCTATCTCTCTTTCTATTTATCGATCTGTACGTATCTATTCCCATTAGATCCCTTTCTAATGACAAATGAATGTATAAGGTCATGGCATTGCCAATCCTAGGAAGGGGAAATATCCAAATCAAAATCATGAAGGGAAGTGACTAGTGGGGGATCCTGTGGTGGTGTATTTGTTTAGTTATTATTATCATATTAATACTATTATTACTATCAATTTAGTAATAGTGATGATGATTATGATAACATTAATAATAAGTACAATAAAACAAATTTTATCGTTATTTTTTATGATTATCATTATTATTATTGTTGTTGTTGTTGTTGTTATTATTATTATTAGTTTTATTATTAGGCCTATTCATACATTTACATCTTAATTCCTATTTTATGACAAAGGGATGCATAAAAACCAGGCGCGCCGGAACACTTTTAG
>JZLH01S0226270.1:0-17439 GCA_001188425.1 Eucidaris tribuloides
TTGTAGGTAAAAACAAGAACTACGGGTCATATTTAGACTCTATAAAAATTTTATTTGTTGATATACGGAGAATCAACATGCTCGATCATGGTTGAAATATCACTTTGTCGACATTTGTCCGACGCAATTGTGTCAACAACAGTAGTAATTGCCAAGAACTCTGCGCATGGATTAGGCCCCTCCCAATGAGGAAGTAACAAAACAAAGCGATGTGTGCATCACCAGGTTTTTTTGTTTTTTGTTTTTTGCTAGTCACCGCATTTTTTTCGTTTCGTGATGAAACGGTGTTTACTAATGATCTATCTCCTCCTCCTCCTCCTCCTCCTCCTCCTCATTATCATCATCATCTCAACCCCCAATCATGGACGAAATATCACTTTGTCGACATGAATGTCCAGGCTATTGTGTCTACAACAACAACAACATTAACAACAGTAATCTCAAGATAAGAACTCTGCACACGAGTTAGGCCCCTCCCATTTATAGGGAAGTAACGTGGAACTAAACCATGTGCGCATGACTGTTTTTCTTCGCTAGTCACCGAATTTTTCATTTTGTGTTGAAAAAATTGCGATATGCGCATAACTTTACTAACTGTATTATCTTTTTTTGACAGCAAAGGGTTTTATTTCGCAGGTTCGAGTGCACCACTGCAAACTGTCTTTTAGACGTGCTCGTGAGCTGATCTGTGTGTCGTGATCTGCACTCATTGGTAAACAATAACTGTTCTCGAAACAATTTTGAACGCACAATTACACTTTGTCATCATTTCATATTTCTCGCAAGCTAACAAGTTGGTTGTGATCAGTGAACAATAACAATCTCCGACTCCGAATACACGATTTTAATTGCTCGGTTAGATGTTCTCGTGAGCTGACCTTCTGGTAACCATCGGTGAACATCTTCTCCAAACGATCTCCTGCAACAGAGTCATATTTTTCCCCGCTGATAATTTTGCTGTGTGCTTAACTATGGTGAGTGAAACACATTCAATCTTTTTTCGATAAATTTTTACCCGCCAAACTACAGAATGCAACATTTTTGGTGGAGTCTGGAGGTGTGTAAATTGAAATGAATGGACTCGGAAAGGCCAAACTGTGTTGACACGGTCGAGATGTATTAGTCCATGATGACTTTCCACAAAAATGATTATTTCTATATCGAGTGGCTGAAGTTTTGATTCACTGCTGATCTAACAAATTCAGAATTTTGGCGATCGAGGAGACAAAGATAATTGTGGATGTTACCTTATGAACATTTTCCGGGTCGAGATTTTATCGACAAAAATCACAGTTTGATTGCCTTTCCAATTTCAGTTGCATTTTGTGGGCATAAACAATATCAAAGAGAATCGGTTATTTCGCGTTTTTTTTTTCTTGCAGTGATGTACACCTACATGTTTGTAAAAACCGTTATTATCTCAAAATGTTCTAAAAATGTTGATGTTGTTACCCTGAATGATGGTTCATTGTGATTTTTTTTATGTTTGGTAAGCATTTCAAAGCGGCATATGGTTAAAATGGTTGATGCACGTTGAAAGACCTCTATAGTTAAGTTTTTTTTTTCATTGTACTTATTTTCAATAACAAACTATTTGATTCTACCAACATTGGATGATTCAAATGAAATGTGTGTATATTACTGGTCTCGATCGTCACTGATTTTCTGTACGCCACGTTCAATGAACGCAATCACTGATTTTATACAGATCAAGAATAACTGTTTATTGAGAAGTATAATATTTGCACTCGGGCTGGATCCAAGTACACTTTTTTTCTGATTTACTACTTCAACCATTTATTGAATTTGATCCAACTTAAGAAAGTTATGACAGAAATACCTAGTTTAAAATCTTGAATTTATCACTCCTATAGATTATGAGATAAAAAGGTTAAAGACAGAACCTAACATTATAGAGCTTAAATTAAAAAATAATCAATTTGCGATATCTGAACTATAGAGGTGCTTAAATCGACAAATAACAAAAGTTTGGAAAGTTATACTGCCACTGGAAAGATATGCATGAATGAACATTACCCATGCATTTCCATCGCGGTGGAGTAGGTTAGATCTTCACGCAATAGGTCATATAAGAGAACTGAAATGGGCATGGTGAATCCGGTCAACCTGAGTACTCGTAGATTATCACCTGTTTTTAAGCACTGAATACACATTTTGAAATTTTTCAGGGCGTCATGTTTAGACCTTATCAAAGGCACTTAGGGTATGGATGATTATGTAGCTCACATTTTTCCAAACTGTGGCCGGGAACTGTGGTCATTGTTAGCTTGTGTCTTTAAATCATACTGTATTTTCAGGCGTTTGCCCAATTCATGTACAGTAGTCTTGATAACAGACTCCGACTGTAGATTTCACCCGGCACGTGTTAACTTTATTCACGTGATTAAGTTTTATACATTAATTACGTCTGGTAGTCAGGCTAATGTAACGGCTGCTTGAAAATCAAATTCGCACATATCACTTTATTATTACCAACAAGCCTTATTTTTCGTGAAACTTTACTTTTCAACTCCATGTCTTTGGGAACGATAGGTCAGGATTGATATAAATTGTTCTTTAATGTTTACAGCAGCAAGGAATATATATGGTCTGCTTGATTAGCTTTAAAAGCTGTTCATTGCATTCTTATGCACCATTTAATCATACTTTGGTTCGTAGATGGATTGTGTTAGATCGTATGTGTTTTTTCACCAAATCGATAGACTCAGAGGAAAGCCATTAGATCCAATCCTTCAAATATGACCACTTAAGAAGAGAAACCTGAACAGTATTAATGAAAAGTACTTTAATGTGCTTTATGGATGTTGATCTTGATGCATTTTGGTAAAGTTATTTACCAGATTCTTTGGTTTATGTATCATTTCGTTATACTTAGAGGCGCCGATCCTGTGGGGACAGGGGGCGATCGCCCCCATGAAAATATCGGGGGGGGGCAAACATATCGATTTGCCCCCCAATAATTTTGACAATTTGAAAAAAAAATCATAATATTATGCAATGCAAATATATGTTTTAAAAAGCATTGGAAAGCACTATAAAACCATTAAACATGGCCTAAAAGTGGCATCAAATACTATAAAACATACACTATCTGCAATTTTTTGGCGCGCCTCGCGCATATTTTTGAATTACAATTTGGCGCGCAGAGCGCACCGAAAATTTGGGACATTTTTTTTTCACTTTTACCCCTCCCCCCAAATCGAAACATGGATCGACGCCCCTGGTTATACTGACAGTGCTTATAACTATACTCAATTTATCAACCCTGCTAACCATTACTTTCACAGTTAAAAGTCCATAAATATTACTTGGTAATGAAGTATCTGTAACAAACTTTTGACAACATTTATGTTTTGGATAACAATGCGGTTTAACCGTAAAAAAAATACGGTGGAAAGAACTGCAGCAAGTTGCCACGGAATTCTCCGTAGGTTGAGGTATTTATTTTTACGAGATTCTACTAATTTGTCTTTTGTCATATTCGTATTTTGTCATTCCCTATCCAATACATAGAATTATCGATTAATATTATTGAAAGGAGACAATGTTATACTTTGAACTTTGAGCTGGATGTAGGTCTATATCCAGTCGAAAAATGACGATTTCCTTTCGAAATGAAGCCAAATCCAATAGCAATAAAAAAAATCATGTTTCAAGTGTAATGAAATTTCGCCCAGTTGGTGTAGGCTTATGTCTATACAACCAAAGTTTTAAAACTTAATATTCGGTGATACATGTTGATAGTTTGCATTAAAGATTGTGTCAGGGATGTACAAGTCCATTACTTCCCTTCATTATCAATACCAAACAGTAGTTTAGTACTTACAAATGGTGTGTTGAAAGTTTGAGATCCATACGTCATGAATTTTTTGTTTTATGAGAAAACTAATAAGGACATGTTACCAGAATGTTGTTCTTTCCGTGAGTTTCAATTTTGCTCAAATTGCGAATCGCGGTTATGTGTACCGTCGCAAGACCAGTGGAGCGCACTGATTGGTTAAACGGCTAACCTCCGCGCAACCTTCGGCTAACGGCTGATCGGGCAATTTTGGAACGGCCCCTGCACGTCGACGTCACGGATTTTCTTTTGAAAAGACGTCAGAGTCATTTGAAAAAGGATATATTTTATCCCAAGTCTCTATGAGAGGTGTTTATTTATATTAATCTTCACATTGGATATGATTTTAGCTGATTTCATTCATTCAGATGTTTTTGACGTGCAAATCAATGACGCAATCTTTGAGCACATTTTTGAATAAAACGTGGATTTAGCACCATTAGAAACAAACATTTTGCACTGTGAGTGTGAGCTACTACAACGCCACAACACATTGCCCGTTTATTGATCACAGTATAGTCTAGTGGGTAGAGCGGGGCCCGGGAGGGGGTACCGTCCACCCCCCTGAAATATACTTCTAACCAGCGTTACTATATTGGTAAAAATGCGTGGAAAACGATTAGCTATGTTACCAAAGTCAAAACGTGTTCCACGTATTGTTTTTATGCAAATTTATGCAAATCAGTGTAGTGTTGGTTTAACAGAAACATAAGGTTTTAATACATTTGAAATCAGAAATTTTCCTCATTATGTGGTCTTGATCCATGCTTTGGAGGGTCATACACAGATAATTAGACTAAGAATCATAAGCTCAGAATGACTTAATGAGTACATAAATATTAAATTAGGACCGTCATTGATGAAAAACAACTATCACAAAATATGCATTTTTTAAAGCGATTTTATACTTCTAACGAGTGTTACTATATTGAGTAAAAATGAGATAAAAACATCTCTCATGTACCAACAGTCAAGAACGTGTTCGCACGTATGATTTTTAGGCAAGATTTATGCAAATGCACTGTAGTGGTGGTGATACAAACCGTAAGGTAATATATTTGAAATAAGAAATTACCTACATAATTATGTGGTCATTGATCCATGCTTTGACGGGTCCATAAACAAGATATGTAATAGTCTCTAAGCATCCAGATGACTGTATGACGTCATAATCAGCAAATTAGGGCGTCCTTAGATAAAAATACTAATTAGCATCAAATTTGCATTCAATTTAAACGATTTTTATACTTCCTAACCTAGTGTATTAACTACAATTGGAAGAAAATCGTAGAAAACGACTAAGTATGTTACCAAAAGTCAAAGTGTCCACGTATTAGTTTTTATGCAAATTTATGCACAAGTCAGGTGTAGTGTTTGGATATAACAGAACATAGGATTTTAATGCATTTCAATCAGAACTTTTCCTCATATTTGGTCTTGATCCATGCTTTGGAGGGTCTACAAGATAAGTTTCTAAGCAATCAGATGACTTTATGACGTCATAATATGCAAATTAGGATCGTCATTTGTGAAAAATCACTATTGGCACAATTTTAGCATTTTTTATCTGACAGTGTGAGATCCTCGGCGATGAAGCGAAGTGACCGAGCGGAAGGAAGGTGTGGGAGGGGACTTTTTTGTAAAAATAGAGTTTAAAAGTTGCTTTGATTGAGCATTTGAAAACAAATTTCTAGGGAATTACACATCCATATAGTAAGAATTCACTGTGAAGGTCTATATAATCATAACTTACGAAAACTATTAATTTTACAAAGTATGAGCAGAGTGAACGACCGCTTCAGAATGTATGTACAGATTTTCACATCTGATCAATTAAATTTTGTATTACGCTATTATTGACTCAAAATATGAGAAGCCACATTTGTCATATATCCTTTCAGAAACATTTGTTTATACACATTTATATGCGCGAACGATGCAAGAGAGAGAGAGAGAGAGAGAGAGAGCTCAGAATCATTGTAAATTTTCATTTCTCATGAACGTACGTACACGTATGTCACAAGTGATGTGTGCTTATCAGCCATTACGTATTATTCTTCAAGCAATTACTACATGTAGGATATAACACTTGCCAAGTAGTGCAATAAGGCCAAGAAATATCAACTTCATGACGTGTGAGCACTTGTCTTGATAAATTATTTTTGGCCTATAGTTGTACTATTTTTTCCTTTTGTCATTGTTACGGCACATTCTTCTCACTGTCATTATCACCATTATACACCTATCAATTGTAAGACGCCCACCCTCGACCCCCTGGAATGGGTGCGTCTGGTTACATGGGTGGGCCATTTACCAACCAGAATAATGACGCAGCGTGGTACCGTCATTGGAAGCATTTTGGTCCGCTTCACTAGCATGTGAAATGGTGTGCCCGTCAGGTTTGTATACGTTTTACAATAGGCCTAGCACAAGTTCATTGTAAGAAAATGGTCCGTCATATCGAGGACACACAGTGATGCGTCATGGCTATATGAAAATCCGCACTCAAAGTTTGACAGTGGACGCACCATTCCCGCGGCGGTCGAGGGGTGCGTCTTACAATAATGATAGGTGTATTATTGTGGAAGTCACGTTTCTATACCATTGCTTGTATCAATGTCTTGTACCAGAAAGTAGTAGTTTCCATTCAGAAACAATTTGTGCTAGGGAGAGAAAGCACTGAGTGCTCAGAATCATCTGTATTCATTTCTCAGGAACCTACGACTATCACAAGTAATATTATCTTAATCAGATACACAGATAAACAGACAATTCTAATTGATTGCATTCTTTCATTTTCCCTTTATTTCCAGGTTCCATACGTTTTCTTTGTTGTGATGATGGTGATGGCAGGTGATGCTGTGGGTATGTTCTGTTTTGCTCATGACTTCTTTGAGTTATCCAAGTGATACAGAGATCTCGAATAATGACATGCAAACTGGTTTTACAAGAAATGAAGGACTGATTTACCCCCAAACTAATGTGTGATACCATTTTATAATTACATACAGTAGTAAAAATCATATTTTTGTTTTAGATGTTACATGTTCACAGAAAAAGAAACCAAAAAAATGCATGTCACCCCAACAAATTTTCTTTTTGGAAAATAAAATGTATTTAGTGCATATTTACTACCCATACTGATGATCAGTATTCAGTAAGGTCAAAATTGACATGACAGTGATAAAGAATTGTTTACTTTGTAGGGCCTACGCACTTATCACACTGAGCACTTTTGACCTTTAGCCAGCCGCTGTGTATGTGAGACAAAAACTGTATTAGGAGATGGCTTCCTGAATGGTGATGATGTCTCTGTACTAATCAGGTCTGCCAGTCAGACTATTTCAACAGGTTTTTAGCTCTTCAGGCTGGAATGGGCCAGATACAGTAGGTGATCCAACATTTGCTCCGGTGGCAGATGTTTCATTGACAATATCTCAGAAGACAAAGAGTTTAAGTTAGGGTTGTCATTGGGTTTCCAGTTCAGAATCGGGTTTACCGTCATGGTTAGGGTTGAGTGAGGGTTAGTGCAAGAAATAATCGTCGGATCAATTGTCGCAGGAGCAAATGTCGGACATTTGCCAGATGAGGTTATGCTGTGGCGCGATCTGTTGTCCATTGTCCGTGGTCCGGCATCCTTCATCTGGTGTCCACCATCATCCATCCACAATTTCAAAATTATTCTCCTTTGTCATTTCCTGTTCAATTTCAATTTCGATTAACTTTATATGACAGCACCGGGAGATGTGGGAGGGGGATTCAAAACTTCCACACACAATTTTTAAACTCATTAAATACGTGTACATGTATGCTGATTTATGCACATTTTTCAAAAATCACAAAAAATGCTTGAACTTCTCCTTGATTTGTTGACCAATTTTGATTTTTGTTTTTGTTGCATCTAGTAGAGTTACATGAGGTACATGCTACACTAAATGTCTACACAGAATATTTATTTTTTTTCTGAACAATTAGTTAAATAATGATTTATGCAAAATTTATTAAAACAAAAACACAAAAATGCCTCCTCTCCTTCATTTGTCAATGATTTTGAATTTGTTGTGTCATCTGGAAAAGAGACATAAGATGCACCAAACTTCAACACAGAATTTTGAAATTTTGTCTGAAAAAAGTACATTATTTATGCAAAATTTATTCATTTTTTTTTAAATTCTTCTTCCCTCTCATTTGTTGAAAGATTTTTTTTTTTAAATCTAGGTAGAGCTACATGAGTAATATGCATGTACACTGAAATGCTACACAGAGTTATATGGTCTACAAAAGTAGTAATTTATGCAAATTATATTGGAAAATCACAAGTAAAAACAATTTGTGATTTTCTTTCCTGGATTCTGGATGAGCACCACATCATTGATGTGCTAGTGCTACAGTAGTTAAATGTTCCTTTCTGTTGAGAATTTAACCCTTATTAATATTAGCCTGGTCTGACATGCAAGTACAAAAATGTTTTGTAACTTTAGAACCCAAATCAAGAGCAAAAAGGTGTGAAAATTACTGTTTTGCACGTTGCAGACATATTGTGCAAAACGTCAGGGATGGGGGTGGATTCCGCCCCAGCCTTTTTTGGGGTAATATGATTAACGACCCTGATTTTGTGTAACACAGCATTCACTATTACTCCGCTAGCCATTGGGTAGTACAATTCATGGTTGACTAGCAAAAATCTGTCTTCATTGCTAGTCAAAATTTGTACTTGTTGTTGCATGAAACATAAAGAAAAAAATATTTAATTTTTGAGGGCAGGCTGGTCAGATTTCTGGCAGACTACGCAAATTCAAAGGTACACTATAACTAGTCCGCATGTCTAGTTTAATTTTTTTTTAGCAACCCTTACAGTACATGTCGGTCCTTATGAATGATGACCCTTATGAACTGCGATCCTCATGTCTTGATATGAATCATGGTCCTCATGAATAACTTATTTTTATGAATAGTGGTCTTGATGACTAGCGAGCGGACCCTGTTCTTGACTCTTGCTGTGTTTTTTTAGATATACGGTACAACTACAGTACCAATGCCTTGAAACTTACTCACACTGAATGTAACTCTTGCATTTGTGATAAATTATACAAACTGTAAATTGATTGATTGATTTTTTTGGGGGGGGGGTAGGGGGAAGGGTAACATCAGCTCACTAGTGGTTTAAACATCAATATGTGACCGTCCAGCTCCAAACCAACAAAAAGTTGCTGAGTACAATTCTTTGAAATGGACCAAAATGTGTCACTTGGGTTGACCTAAATTTTCTTAAGTTTGTCTCATCTGAAAGAGTAATCCTTTATATATCGCTTTCAAAATTTTTGTGGCTTAAAACAAACCCCAAAACAGAGATATTGACAGCTTCATTTCATGTCTGAAAGTGCTTTTGCATGTCGCACCTAAATTGATTGACCTTAATCTTTAAAATGCTCTTTTGTCCCTTTTCTGTGAAACTGCACAGAAACTCTCCTATTTGAATCACTTGTTTAATGAGTTAGGATGGTCCAACTTTAACAAGTTATATATAATTTTAAAGTTTAGAACGTATTCCTTAAAACTTTATGTAGAGAAGTGAAAATTCATTTTGGCCTACTTTTTGTGGGTTTTGAGCTGGGCGGTCACATATACTTCAATCTAATCATTTTGGGGTCATTTGGGGTAGTTTTGCTGATGTTCGAACTTTTTAATGGATAAAAGTGTACGTTTTACCCCAACAGAAGTTATACTTTTGTTTTCAAAGAAAGATGAATCACTCTGGTATAAATCTGATACAATATTTGATAAAGCTATAAAGCAATAATTCACGGAAACCATTTCTGAAAAAAATGTGATTTGTTTTTGTAATATATCTGCTTTGTATTTGATTTGTATTTATTGTATAATTTTTCTTTCAGCTGCTGCTGAGGAAACCCTGTATGGGTACACCCTCACGCAGCTCTCATCGTGTCTGAGGCATAGACCATGTCCTACTGAGGTTCTCAAAAATGGAACCAAAGTGCAAAAGGTGCACAAGCTGTTGGATCGTAAACTACAAGACAACTTGCCTGCCCATCTGGATGGGAAGATAATCACGTTTTGTCTGTTTCCTGGTAAGTAAATGTACATGTATGTGTAGCTTATCATATTCGCTGAAGGTGTCCATCTTAGAAGCAAGGGCAGTGGAACATAATCGGTGGAGGAGGGGTGGGGCTGGCTAAAAAAGGCGCTTTAATGTCACTGATCACATGTAAAGTTTGATTGCAAATTTCATTTTCACCAAAATTGAGCTATTAACATCATTCAGCACATTTACCAACCTAGTGACGGTAAGAAATTTGAAGCAAAATTCCACAAGCAAGTTCTAAGAACAGGTTTTGCTTATATATTTCCATAGGCATGTACAAACTGGACGTGTCGTGGCTGAGCGGTAGGTCGCTCGTCTCCCAATCCAAGGGTATTGGATTCAAGCCCAGCTACTGCCCGGCACGAATGCCCTTCAGCAAGGCATTTTTATCCACACCGCTGCTCTCTACCCAGGTGTATAAATGGGTACCCGGTAGGATGGGAATGTTTATGTTGAATGATAAGCATGTGCGCGCCTGTAAAATGGCGACTGGCTGGAATGCTCCCCAGGGAGTGGAGAGGGAGCACTATAAGTGCAGGATTGAATTAATGTATCCAGTGACCGGGGTAATAATAATGTGTAAGCGCTATGATACATTGTGGATAGCGCACTATAAGAACCCATTATTATTATTATTACAAACTCACTCAATGAAATGCATTTTCTCCAGGGTTACATTACTAAAGTGGAGCTAACCTGTTGTGATCAAACTCTTAACATGTATATGTTGATGGGCAAATTCAGCGTAACAAATGTGACATCTACATGTCACGTTCGCTAGGCCGCTGGCAGCGAAGCGCGGGTCTTAGATTGATGGATCTCATCCGGCCCCAACAAATCGATTTTGTCGGATCTTTACATGACTCTATCTGATAGAGTTTCTCCAAGTTCTCATCAGCATGATCGTAATCACGAATCATTCCAAAATGACGCTATTATTACGTAATAACCAAAAGTAAAGGCCGTAAGCACGGAGCTCGTACTTTTGAGTAAGCAGTAAGGGCGCACACTCAGAAGGAAAATCGGTTTTTAAGGTTCAAGTTGTTTTTCTCCGCGAAAATACGTTCAACTTACTTTTGAAATAAGTAGCTCTGCAATATTTTACGGTCATAATGAACGTATACTTTTTAGATAAAACGCAATTTAATTGCCTATATACGCATAATTTTCTTATTAAGCAGAGGCGCATTTGCGCTAAGAGCCCCTCTTTTATTCATCCTTATAGCAGCCCACGGCGTAATGTGAATTAAGCAGAAGGCGCCACACAGACTATTGCGCCTTTCGATTACCGTATGCGGCTTAGAGCGCGCTGCGACGGTAGATGTGATTTAGAGCAGAAGGACGTACAGCAATAAATTGCGTTGTATCTTAAAAAGTATGCGTTTATATAGATCTAAAATTTGCAGACTCTATCTATACGAGTACTCTTATGAACATGTGCATTTTCAAAGTAATTGAACGTATTTTCGCGGAGAAAAACAACTTTGAACCTTTAAACGCGATTTTCTCGGAAGTGTGTTTTACAGACGCGCGCGTGCTTGCGCCCTTCTGCCAGCGGCACGACGATGTATTCTTGATCCTAACTGTGTTAGCTGTAGCACATTATATTTCAAATTTGGTAAAACAAGTCTGACTTAATTTGTTACATGTAAGAAACCATTTTTTTCAAAACAATGGAAACATAAATTCTCAAGACTGCTCACGTACTAAGTTGAGGGTGGGGTTGCAAATTGACCATGACAGACGAGACACAAACTTACATATTAAAGTACCACCCACTTTTGGTCTTGACAATTAAATTGCAAAGATCCCTCATCAGGGAATGATTTTGAAACACTTTGTGCATGTAGTTAATGCGGTTTGCAGTTTGTCACTGTCAGTTCCTTGTTTCAATACCAGTTACCACAGAATAATTTAAGATAAAATTGGATTTTACTGTAACTTGGTCAAAGGTCACATGGGCTTATTCATGCCATTGCTACCATGGTAACTTGAAGCTTTTCAAATTACATCAATTAGATGGGAGTGCGAACTGCGGAGGCATACCCATTGACTGCGTGCAGTCGAACTGCTCTACATGTAGTTTCTATGGAAGGCATGAGGTTCTTTTCATTTCACCACAATGAATGCTCCAGCTTAGTTTACTCTGGCTACAGCAGCTTGGCAAAAATTGAAAATTTGGTAAAACCCAATTGCTTGAGTGTGCATTGGTTGCTACATGTAGGTGTAGCCATTATCTTAGCAAACATGGGAACGGATATGATACATTTCACAATTTTCCATCAGACATCAATAAAAAACAAATTGAAGGGGGTTGGGTGACAAATTGTCTGAAAATTAGTTGATTCGATGCGGATTGATTCCTATAAAAGAAGCCCATGATGTCATGTTTTTCAACACACATTACAGGGTACATGTATGTTCAAAGTAATCCATTACAATGGTTATAAAACAAACATGACAAATGTGTGAATGTAACTAGTAAATGGTCGTGGTCCTTATGTCATTATTCAGTATGTATTTGCCTCTATTTATTGTGTGCAGATTGCCTGGATAACCCGTGCCATCATAATGCAACTTGTGAAGACAATTTGCGCAATTTTACTTGCACGTGCAAGACTGGTTTTGCAGGAAGATTATGTGAAAATGGTATGTACATTCAGTGGCTTGCTGAGGCCACGTTTAATTGCATTCGTAGAAACAAATCACTTGCTTTCTAATATTCGTAATCCCTACTTATTAATCCTAAGTCTTATTGTTAGGAATTTGTACTTGTCCCTGCAGATGAAGTCTGGAGTGGGGCGTTAAGAACTGGTTTCCACTTGTTAACCCTAACTGCAAGGTACAGTAAGGGTTAACTAAAAATATATAAGGCATTTTAATTTTTTTATATGTGTCTACATTAAAATAACAGTTAAGTTCAAATTTAGAGCCCGCAGACCTGTCAAAGGTCATAGCTCAGCATATTTATGTCAATCGGTTCCTGCACAATAACTTGTAAAGTATGAGACTTATTTTATAAAATTTTGGTGTGGAGATAGCCAGATGAGACTACATGTCAAGTTTGAATTTGGAATCTGCAGGTCAAAGCAATATTATACAATTTGCTTTCCACACAATAACTTACATATAGTGGATAGATTGTAGTAGACAGTTTGCGGAGAGTACGCCATGTGAATTATTTTTGAGATTTGGTACACTAGCTCTCTTATGTATTGTAGCACATATTCAGAGAAGCATAGTACTGGCATATTCAAGGAGTACATAGTACTTCTACTCTGCACTCATGGCCAGAAATCTCGTGGGGGGGGGACGATGGGGACGTGTCCTGGAGGGGTATGGGACAAAATATCAAATTCTTAATTTGATACAATTTCATCGGTCTCTGACTACATGTAAAATGATGCTTGTGAGATGCTTTTTGGTATGCCTTTTGGCAGTAGAGTTTTTTTTTGGAGGGGGGGGGTCGACGAGGGGGATGTGTCCTCCCTACAGAGGGCATGGGACAAAATATCAAATTCTCAATTTGATAAGATTTTGGTCTCTGACTAAATAGTGCTTGTGGGATGCTGTTTGGCATGCCTTTTGGCAGGAATTTTTTTTGGGGCAGACCAAAAATGTTTTTGGCGTCGTTGGCCCTCTGCCCCCTGCCTGTCGAATGCTGTTTTTCTTGTTTTTTGGTATGGGAAATTTTGTTTTAGGGAGCAAAAATGTTTCTTGGTATCATCAGCCCCCCACTTGTAAGGTGTTGTTTGGCTTGTTTTTTTTGTCGGGGAAGATTTTTTTTTTGGAGGGGGGGGGGCGGCAGGCAAAAATGATGGCGTCTCCCGCATGTTTTTAGACGGATTTCTGCCCATGTCTCCACTATGGTTCAGAAAGTCTGACTTCTCTGACTCACACATAAAAAGAAAGAAAAGATGGCAAAAAAAAATTACAGATTCGCTGTATAAAATCAATGACACCATTCTCATTCTAATCAGCCCAGTGGTAGGCAAGTCTACAAAAAAGTCCACTGGATGTTGATATTGATTACAGATATCAGCAAATATCAGGTATTTGTAACATGGAGAATTGTAACTCATAGATGAAGGACTTTGTAGACCAGCCTTCATCACTATAATTTAGTCAGAGTTGATGAAACCAGGTTGTGCCCCACCCCACCCCCCCCCCCCGCTTATCCAGTCTTTTATCTCTCCAATAAAGCCTTGCATTTGCGTGGCTTACAATAAATTTTGAATTTGTATTGACACCTTTGTAGATATAGAACCACCATCATTCGTTCACTGTCCTGGTAATCAGACGGTTACCCTAGCTGATGGAGAAGCCAGTGCCAATGTTACCTGGACAAACCTCTCGGCCAGGGATAACACCATGAACTACACCTTATCCTCCAACGCTTCCTCCGGCAGTCAGTTCGGGCCTGGACAGACCATCGTACGGTATATAGCGACTGACAACTACAACAACTCGGGCACCTGCATTTTTATCATCACCGTCATTGGTAAGCTGCTGGTATAAGATTGGAATACTTTGATTTGGAACAGTAATAAATGGGATCGAAATACTATTCCCTAATTTCCAGAAAGATTTTGATTCTGTTTATTTTGTGTGATAGGGCTTGGTAAGTGCTTCAAAACACCTACAAACAATTTTGAAAAGTTTTCATTATGTTAATTTATGCAAATATTTTTCAACTGAATTAAAAATGACAGAAAAAACCCGAAAGCCTAAAATGGCATAATTTTGAAATGCATTCTGTCCAAAATGGTGAGATGTGGGCAAGATATTATTCCGCATTATGTACCTTTCTTCTTTTTATGTTGCAGTTCGTATATTTATTGCATGAAAGATAAGTTTATATTTTATTATAATTCATTTCTCTGAAAAAGTTGTGACTAAAATGTAAGGTAATTTGTTTGTTGTATCATCTGTTGAATTTTTACTGACACCTTCGTAGATGTAGAACCACCATCATTCGTTCACTGTCCTGGTAATCAGACGGTTACCCTGACTGATGGAGAAGCCAGTGCCAATGTTACCTGGGCAAACCCCTCGGCCAGAGACAACACTGTGAACTACACCTTATCCTCCAACGCTTCCTCCGGCAACCAGTTCAGGCCTGGACAGACCATCGTACAGTATATAGCGACTGACAACTACAACAACTCAGGCACCTGCACTTTTGTCATCACCGTCATTGGTAAGCTGCTGGTATAAGATTGGAACACAGTAATGCAATGGGCAGAAATTTAGAGAGACTGAGTGAAATTTTTGCTCCCAAAATCAACTTTAGCAGGCAGTTTCATTCTCAAATTAAGGGGAAGTTGCCTAAGGTGTTGATTTTGGATGTTTCATCTCAGTTTTTGTCGAGCCCACCGAGGTGAGGGAGACATCTCAAGATCCTGGCGAGGCATATGCCACTGTGACCTGGGATCCACAACCCGTTGATAATGTCAACATCACGGCAATGAATGCCTCTCATGGAAATGGCACACAGTTCAATCTTGGCACGTACAAGATCACCATTTCGGCGCAAGATGCTGCAGGCAACTCTGAATTCTGCTTATTTAGTGTTACTGTTTCGGGTACGTTTAAAGATTGTGTCAGGGATGTGCAAGTCCATTACTTCCCTTCATTATCAATACCAAACGGTAGTTTAGTACTTACAAATTGTGTGTTGAAAGTTTGAGATCCATACGTCATGAATTTGTTGTTTCATGAGAAAAACTAATAACGACATGTTACCAGAAGTCGTTCTTTCCGTGAGTTTCATTTGCTCAAACTGCGAATCGCGTTATTGTGATAACGTCGCAACCCCAGGCGGGCGCACTGATTGGATAAACGGCTAACCTCCGCACGAACATTTTGGCTAACATGCTGATCGACAATTTTGAAGCGAGCAACGTGACCGTTTGACGTCGCGGATTTTTAGAAAATGCTTCTGAGGTAATTTGAAAAAGGATGATAGTTTAAACGCGTCCAGAATTTTCACCAAACTCAATATTTTACCCAAAGTCCCCTATGAAAGGTGTTTATTTATATTATCTTCACATTGGATATGGATTCAGCTGATTTCATTCATTTAGATGTTTTTTGACGTGCAAATCAATGACACAATCTTTAAGTGAAGTGTAGCTTCTGCATTAACCTTGGTGATTCTGTAAGGCCTAGTGTGATTGCAGTCATTGTTGTCAGTATGTCTGATTCTCAAAAAAAAAATTGGGTGCCGCGGTTTATGCACAGCCAGATGTTGCACTTCAAGGCCCACTGTCATGACAGAATTGAAAAAAGCCCTCTTTGACTCTAATTTTAAA
Source organism: Eucidaris tribuloides (assembly GCA_001188425.1). Classification (NCBI taxonomy): domain Eukaryota; kingdom Metazoa; phylum Echinodermata; class Echinoidea; order Cidaroida; family Cidaridae; genus Eucidaris; species Eucidaris tribuloides. The sequence goes on from JZLH01S0226270.1 coordinate 16,277, forward strand.
ATCGGGGCACTAATGCTACCCATAATGCAACTGAAAAATCCTGGTGGTGTGGTAGAATAAACCATTTGTTTTTCCCTGCTATCTCGTAGACTATGGCAATGCAACAGTCCATATTTATGAGTATGTGCCTGTATTCAAAGACTAGTTCTCATCCTCTTGGTGGTTGAGTTGACCCGTGACAGTGGGCCTTTAAAGTACATGTATATGCAAGTTGCTATTTTTGGACCATGTGCCGCGGCTTGAAGGAGTTTTGGTCATGGATTGGATTTTGCTGAAATAATATTTTTTTTAGGTATTACAATAAGTAAACCACCAAAAAGCTGTTAGGACGGGCACTCAAATTTTTTGGCGTGCCAAATGAAATGCAAAACCGCCGAATTTGGTGTTTTTGGCAGGTATACCGCAAACTGGCAACCTTGATTGTAGTATCTGGAGCCCCACGTTTTATGCGTAATCATAGACCTAGTGCATCACATCCTTTTTTTTATCTTAATATGTAATGAAAATTCTTTGCCTCTTACAATAAAGGAGCTTAATACCTTATTTAACAGCCATATTATACTTCAGAAAAGACATCACGGTGATCATAATGTTGAATCACAAGGTTGAAGATTCAAATCCTGTGAGTGATGGTTTCCACAGCACTCAAGGTTCCTGAAATGGTATCTCTTGCCACCCCCCCCCCGCCAGGTTAAGAAAACAATAGCTATAAAATTGTGTAGATGAGGTCGAGGGCAACAGGTGTGCCAATTTTCGGCGTGATCGCGTGGTCAACGACGGAGATCTTTAGAGGAGGGCCTGCCCGGCTCCCCCCCCCCCCCCTCGCTGTATGATCTCCCCAAAGAGTTAATGTATCATAATTAATGAATGTGCAAGGGCAGTTTTGCAAATGTAAGAAACCTTTGTCAATCATAAAACAGATACTTCAACTAGAAAAATTTCATCCATAATTTAGTAGTAGTTTTATACTGCGGTTAGTATATTTATGACATGAAAGATAAGTTTGTATTCAATTACAATTCATTTCTCTGATAAAGTTGCGATTGTTTTGATGATGTGGCATTGATGGTGACTTAAATGTACATGTCTCAATTTGGTTTTTGTTGTATTTTGAATTTTTATTGACACCTTTGTAGATAAAGAACCGCCATCATTTGTGTTTT
>JZLH01S0226273.1:5856-17224 GCA_001188425.1 Eucidaris tribuloides
AATTCCTGTTTCATAATACCTGTATCCATCTCTCCACTAATGTGGAAGATTCTGTTTCCACTGGCTTCCTTGTCTCTCAACATGCGTCTGGGAAAATGCAGTCAACAACTTCCGCGTAACATGTGGACATTTTAGGGCGCTCTGCTGCCTTCTGGAAAGATGGTACGGAGATCTTGTTTCTATCTGTAAGGGTAGGATTAAAATTTTTCAAATATATTAATACTATGAAAATGCCAACACCACTTTGTACATCACTGAATCACTGATTATGTTAATGTCGTGAATGCATTATACACGTACTCTATTGAGCTTCGTTATTTCAGGCTGTTTGCTAAAGGTCAACTCGAATAAAAAACAAACAAATATTACCATGTGTGCAGAAATTAATGAATTGAACTAGGGGCATAAACTCGTCCGACACATGTTCCCAGTAGGCCCACCATACCCTACCCTACGGTTACCCTTATAACCCCTAAAAACCCTACTCTCCTCCCCTTAAATCTAATTCTAAATTGCAATCCAACGTTTAGACTAAAACCTACGACTAACCTTACTCTGTTCTAAACAACAATATTAACGATTAGAAATATTTTTGGCGAGCGACTAAGCCTAGCCTATGACTATGAGTTCGCCTATAATTATCACGAGGTCGCCCATTCATGTTAGGAGTACGATCCGTAAAGGACTGCATAGCGAGCTAGACTTCTTTTATTTTCAGTGTCCATGAGTTAGTAAGAACACGTTAGAACACACACGCTTAGTTACCCGATGCCGCGTACTAGTATTTCAAGCCGATCACGGGCCCATGGACGTAATATTTACGTGCGTCGGCCCGCTGATGCAGACTACATCTAGTATGGCGACTACCGGTATACAACAAATGCATTTCACAAAAACACAGCAGCCGAGGGGAGCGTCTTTAGTACGAATTTTGCCTAGCTACCACAGCATTTCACCTCAAAATTACCAGCAGTAATTATCATTTGCAAAAACTTAACCACGTAATAATCCTTTATTAAAGGTATAATTATTGTAGATGTGTCGCAGTTTTCAAATGATCAAGCCAAAACAATGTTAAATTCCACTTGATCTAACATTAATGTCGTAGAAGTTTCGACAAAAAGCGCGAGGTTAAAACTTCGCCACTCATTTGGTTTTGACATAAATTAATTAGTTTCCGACAGACAGAAATGAAACCGTGCTCACTCGTTTCGTAGACAACACTAGTTCACATGGCAAAATTGCCAAAAAATGCAAGTTACATAGGACTACGCTCTGGGATGCGATAATCAATGGGGACCTGAACTAATTTTACACTTCACAAAATTAAGTTCCTGGTCTTTAAGAATTTCCGACTTACTCGCGATTAATTTTGCATCCAGGGACTCCCACGACGTCTCAATACTTCACCGGTAAAGAGACGAAAATGGCGCGGTAGTCGCTGCGGTTGAGTTTTGAAATTCGCGATGGCATGCGCCGCGCGGCCAATCGGTTTTGCCTTAATTTCATGCACGTGTGTATCTTGACAATGGGCGAATGAAGCGATAAGTTTGATTGATGAGAAAAATACCGTCATACCACATTCTTGGTAATCTGACGAAATTTTACGGGTATAATCAAGATTACTAACGCGGAAAAAATCTTTACAAGAGTTTTTTCAAGTTGTACGTATCCTTATCTTCAATTAAGGTTTACAATTAATCTTATAACCAAAATATTGAATATTGTGACAGTAACGCTAAACGTTTTGAATGAAGTGTGCATTATACATTAACACTCGATACACATTCTGAATTTAAATCCATTTCTTTTACTCTTTTTTTGTTTTTTGCTTTGTTGCAAGCGAATGCGATGTAACGCAAACAAAATGCAAATTCACAATACTAATCCATTTCTCTGAATCACTCGACCCATACATATCCGAGTAATTGATTAAAGTAAAATCACGTCCTCAATAAATAAATAAATAGTTACTGAACTTTGTGCGCAGGAAATTTTGGCAGCATAACCTATATAGGCTAAATTGTTGTTTTTTCCATTTTGTTTAAAGTTGAAGAACTTTTGTCACCAAAATCAACCTAGGGCATTCTTAAACTTGTGCCAGAATCGAGTCTGTGTGTAAACTTTTACCAACTTGAAATGTACACATCCCAGAGATCAGAGAAATACACAAAACAGACAAGAGCCAGTATTCATCTAAGGGTCTTATTCCGGTGTTATTTTTTTAAAATTATTGGTGCTCAGTGAAGTTATTTAACCCACTGGTCATATATATTCAGGAAATAATTTACCTTAATACGATACAACTACTAAGTAAATGGTCAAAGGACAATTCAGCCATGTGAATATGGAATGATATTTTGATACCTCAAAAACAATGTTTCATTCTATATTTTCTTATTCTTATTGTCTTTTTTTTTTTATTTTTTTTGTTTTTTTGCGATACTGTCTATACTTTCCTCAAAAAAAAATATATGATTAATTAGCTGATTTTAATTTTCTCTCTCTTTTTCTGCTGTTATAGATATATCTCTCACATATTCGCTTAAGGCACAATACTCATTCTCATAACCAATGAAATGTGTGGCCATTATTTAAGGTGTCGTGATCATAATATGAGGTGATAATAAGAGATTATTTTAGTTCATTCTTACTTTAAAGCAAAAACATATTCTCTAATATTTATCACCTTTAATATAAAAACTAGATCACAAAGATGTTTAAAAGAGTAGATATCTCCGTTCATGAAGAAATACAGTCAATACTGATTACAAACATGTCATGTTATATGTAATCTACAAGGATAAGTGGATTGAATGAATCGCTTATGTGCATGAAGTAGGACAACCAAATAGTTTTTCTGCTATTGTTGTTTATGATTGTCACCACTGAGTGTTATTTTGTGTTAAAATTTGGTAGGCGTTTGTTAGCCGAACTGGTTCATTAAATTGCACTTACAGATACCGACGGATACGCCTGTCTGCGAACTTTTGCGCACTGAGCAGCTCGGCGAATAGTCTACGTGGCCGGATGAGCTTTGATCTAGGATATCAATGGTACGCATCCGATCACCATCCTTGTCTCTGGTTAAAGAGATATAATCTAGAAGCGTGTACAGGCTCTAACAAGGATCCATCCCTCCGCTTTCATGGACTGAATGTGATGGGTTTGTCCATTTAGTATATTGTCGATGATGTATGTACCACTTCAACTCTCGGCAAACCACAGATTGGTCTTTGGAATAGTGTTAAAAACAAGAACGGAGGGCGTCTCTATGAGTCCGGAATCAGGGGAGGTGAATGCAGACATTGTTACAGTACTGCGGTGGTTCAGTGTTTGATCCTCTTCTACCACTCTACAGCGCTTTGTAAGTCAGGTGGACGCGCGCAGAATTGTTTTGGCTGGCTACTACGTTTGGCAGGTTCTAGTAAATGTTTTTATCTCGCGGGCTCCGAGGTGCAAATATGTCAGTTTGTTTTGTCGGGCGCCCTCCCCCCCCCGGCTGTCAGGATTGTGGCTGGGCAATTTGGCAGCGTCTAGAAATTTTTGGCTGGCAAAATATGGTTTTTTTGTCCGGCGCTCTGCCCCCCCCGCGCCCCCCCGCTGTCAGAAATTGTGTATTGCAGGAGGCAATTTGGCAGGTTAGAAAAGTTTTGGCTGGCAAAATATGGTTTGGGCAGGTTTCTGCATGTGATGTCCCCCCCTTTGAAAATGGATTTGCGCCCATGTGTGTAAATCATCAGTTAGAACATTCATTTTCCAACAAAATGATACCCTGTTTATTGATTTTGAGTAAGGCGTTTGGATAGGACCCTTTTTCTGAACCAATGTTGATTTCCCAAAATGCGACTCCCAGTCATCAAAACGCCGAGATACTTTCTCAATGCGACTTGCCATGTTGAGCAGACAAAGGACATAATGCCCTCCTATTGTCATTCAGATTTATTCTAGCTATTCTTATTCTATCGCACGCCTGCCTGACGCAAGAATAATTATGTCGGTATCCCTCGCGAGGATCGTTAAAAAGGCGGGCGAATTTAAATAGATACGATATTGCTTCGCAAAAATGACCTAGGATCCAAACGCCTTACTTAGAAACAGTAATTATGATATCAATTATTAGTTGGGAAAAGAATTTTCTAACCATTAAAGCAAAAAACAATCCCATTTTGTCGATGATGTTGAAGAAATTAACGATTGCAGGTAGGCTATTTCATTCTTTTTGGGCCTGTATAATCTCGGTATAGTGATTTTGTTCTCTTAGTTTCAATTTTCTTTCCAGTATGTACTAAAACGATTTTATTTTAATTGAGTTTGTTAGAACAATTTTATAGTTAATGGTTAATGTGTTCTATAAGTAGTTATATATGTTCTGGAAAGTGCATGGTAATTTTCTTCACTTAATTTCAAAAGGTTAAATCAACACTGTACATTTCATGTGGAAAATTGTTTAGAATACGTATCGAAGTTACAGTGTAATACGAGGTATTGTGGACCCGAATACATCCAAGACTTGAGAAGGGATATCGTGATATTATTTAGTTGGGAAAAGAATGTTCTTACCATTAAAAAAAAAATGATATTTGACCGATGATGTTCAAGAAATTAACGATTGTAGACCTGCGTTCTTTCTGGTTCTGTATAATTTTGGTAAAGCGATTTTTTCTGTCCACTTTTCCATGCAGCTATGTGATCGTATGTAAATGGAGATCTATGAAAAAAGAAGCTATTTTGGAACCTTTATTTACGTCTTCTGTACTTTAACGGTGTACTATATCCTACAGAAACTAATCGGATTTACAGCATCTTCACAAAATGTTACACTGTAAGTTGTACATAATTTGCAAGATATTTTTTACTTACCCAATGCCCCAGATTCGGGTAAAGATGTCACATTTTAGAGAAAAGAAAACAACAAATCATCTGCTGGGTCACAAATATGCTATGCGCTTTCTCAAATTAAAGGGACAAGTATTTAGAAGAATCATTTTTCAATTGGTCCAAAAAAAATCTCTTTGAAGTGATTGTAGTTAATGACACCATGTTAAGGGGATATGACAAACTCGGTTACAATGTACCTTCATATAAACTGTGGTATCAATTTTAGGCACATGTCTTTGGAAATAAGAGGACACTCTTTGTTTAAACAAAATAGTAGCCATTTGTTCCTTGAAAAAAAGAGTTATTTTAATCATGACACCAATATCGCACATCATTATCTGTCAAACGCTGTTAGGGCCTAATGAGGTAAAAAAAAAAAGTTCACGACTATACACTCTTTCTTTAATTCATCACTTTATCCCAGTTAAAATCTATGAACAATGTACTGCTATAAACTTGTCCTTGCATCAAGTATTGACCTGCGTGAAGTTTTAAAAGATGATTGTACGGTACCAAACACCGCATCTGCGAACATAATTTGCATTTCAATGCCGTGGCAGACCTGGCTCAATGCACAACAAAGAAACTGGCCTTTGCTTCCAATCCTGTCGTTTTGTAAATCCTTGGTGTAAATTATGTATGCCTGCACACGATATAAATACACATAAATTATTTCTTGACGTATTTGAGTTTATATTTTTCGTGTGTGGGCAAAACTCTGCGTCTTTTTATACGCATATCTCTGTTTATTTGTTCATTTTTCTCGTTTATTTGTTATTTGCATTCATTCGTTTAGTCCTAAACTACTGTATTCAGACACATGTTTTTTTTTTTCAAGCAGTATACATCCGTAACCGTAATGCAGCAAAATAAATATTAGTTATCACACACACACACACACACACACACACACACACACACACACACACACACACACACACACACACACACACACACACACACACACACACACACACACACACACACACACACACACACACACACACACAACACACACAAACAAACACTCACACTCCCGTACACCTCCCTCTAACTTACTTGTATACAGTGAGCAATTTGGGATGTGTGTGCACATATTTTTGCGAATTTTTGTGAGCGCTCTTTTGTTTGCCAATCCGTTTTTAGTTGTGAATTTATGTTCACTAATGAATCATAAATGAAATAAGAGTGTTAATGTAAAAAAAAATATATGAAAGCAGAATAATCACACTCAAAATACCACTGAAAAAAGGCACGTATTATGGTACGCAAACAAATAATCATTGCATTAGCAAAAGTTCTTTATAACCAAATCATGTTTCAAGTCTTCCACTGTGTTAACACGTAGACCAATATTTGTCAATTAAAAAAAAATGATCGTTTTGGATGATAAAATGATTTTGGGGGAGTAGTTGTAACAAATGTTTGTGTGCATTTCCCGAAACACCAAGGCTATAATTGCATACCAAAAACTTGTACAATTTTGGGGGATACACGCTGTAAAGATGGGGAAAATCATCTTTCCATTATCTTACCAACTCTTATAAAATTTTCAAAAAATCAGATTGATAACGCTACGTGCCTTGGCACATGTATCCATGGCAACGTTTATGGTTGAAGCAGCTTTTCTCAAAATATTTTCAAACCTTCTGTTCGTCGATACCGTTATTATATTACAGATAAAATCTTAGTGAGGCGTAAATAAAAGCGAATGCACTTTCTAAAGGATCTATTTGTATTCCTGCGACTAGATTTACGAGGAAACGTATTCGTTCTATATGTGAAATTCCGTTGGCATAAAAAGAGAAAGACTTCTCATCATACCTTGTATAAGGTTAGCATTACAAATTCAGAATATCAGAAATTGAAAAGACATACACACTTATTCCACGTCAATTTAATCGCAACTTAGTTTGTAAATACAGTAAAAAAAAAAGACTCGATATCATTTCTGGTAAAGATCACACACAGAGATACAATTATTGGATTTTCATTCAAATTAATGAACAGTAAGAATAGGAACTTATAATTACAGGTCACATATTGTGAAGGCTACAATAAAAATCAGAAAGAATTAGTAATAAATTCATATTTAACTTTTGCTGACCTACTATTTAAACAGAGGAACTTTCACAAAAGTTTAATATAAAGTGAAAAGCGAATATGTTGTCAATTAAAATGCACAATATTTTGAAACGTCTGCTATTCAAAACTTTAAATAAACTAACTCTGTATTTTATAACATACACAAAAGAATACTTGTACATATATTTAACTAATGAATAAATTTACGACATTTTAAGATGGTGAATTTTATTAAACAATTGCATTTGGGTATTTGGAGTTAAACCAAATAATTGTAAATCAGATTTTTTTTATTCGAAGATTGCAGTGAAAATTGTTGAAATTTCAAAACATGAATGGTTGGAAATAATTGGTTAATAGATTAATCACAAAATAATGATATTCAATAAGAGTTCAAAATTTTATTCACATAAATAGAAACCATATAAAATACATTCAAGCGTGAAATTTCTCATTGAAACAAATTCATTTTAGTCATTCCGGGGAAAAAAAATCTTAAGATTGTAATGTTACTTTTGATTTCCCTTTTGCTATTTGCCTTCTTGTCGTCGTCATCGTCGTCGTCCTTCTTCTCCTCCTCCTCCTCGTCTCCTCCTCGTCCTCCTCCTTCTTCTTCTTCTTCTTCTTCTTCTTCTTCTTCTTCTTCTTCTTCTCTCCTTCATTTTCTTCTCCTTTCTTTCTTCTCGTTGTAATTATTATTTTCTCTTATTAACATTTTACCAATTATTTTTTAATCTATTTATTTATTGAAGGTTTATTAAACTTCGTGCATGGCAATCTTTTACAATTTAATTCAGTATGACTTACAAAATGTTACAATTTCACAAAATTCATGTACGGAACAAATACGGCTAAATGATTGTGTATTTGACATAGATGTTTGGCAAACACAATTGCGGTGACAAGACAAAGTGAACACACAGAAAAAATACACACGTACGCATGCACATACACACACGCGCGCGCACGCGCACGCACGCACACGCACATACAAACAAACAAACAAACAAACACACACACACACACACATACAAATTGAAAAATTAGGCATATAATAATGACTAATGACTTTCTCACGTTTAAATTGATTAACAAATTTAAAACTGCAATTTACTAGTGTTACCCAACAGTACGGTGCGTAATTCTCCGTTGCTCTTCTTGTAATTCGTAAGCACATTGCATTCTGTTCATTTATGATACACACGAAATTTTGTAGGTGTACTTAGTCTTTGTTAGCATTTCAAGGATTTGGTCGACTACAGCCATGCATACCTCACTGCACCTCGGTTTTCTAACATCTCTCTTTCATCCCAGTTCCCCTCGTACACATATCCGTATCCTTCTCCACTTCCGGGCTGGAAGCGCGGTGGGGGCGCCCTCGTGTACGATTCGGGGCCTACACGTATCCGGTGACGTAACTCGAGAACCCTATCTCGCTGGAATGCCTCTTGCCTCCTGGCGGCGCTCTTCAAGTGTTGCAAAATAAGGCAGCATGTGCATAGCATTATGATAGCGATGGAGACGATGGTGACACAGAAACTGAAAACGACGAGAAATGTAGTGTTACTCCACAGTGAAGATCCTGAAGCTGTTTAAAAAAACCAAGCACAAAAACGATTTTGCAATGAAGGACGTAAAACCTTAATCCACTAGAAGTAAACTATAAACCTCTTCGACATGTTGATCGCTATGGAATTCATGGTGAAATATCGAGGATGGAAGCGGACATAATGTATTCCGGGTTCAAATAAAACAACATTCATGAACAAAGGCAAAACAATCTACACTTTACGATAAAGAAAAATACTTTCCGTGAAAATATGAATATAATTATATAACCTTTTAAAACATGTAAAAGTCCTAAAACTTTTGATTTTTAAAGACACTTCATTTTCATATTTTACATCCCAGACTATTTGTACTTTCCTTACTTTTGGGGTGTGCTACTTTATCAAGGTATCGTCATGACGGGTCACGAATACTAAATCACATGAAAATAAGGCGCTACATAATTAGTTATATTAAAGCGATAATCGATCACATGCCCGTTAATTTGGTAATGTCCATATAAGATGGGTTAAATCTGCATCTTACAATGTTACAATATCCTGTAATTTCTTAAAACACAAATAAAACGTCTATACGCGCACTACGTATATGTGCAACAAGTGGAGAAATAAAAGCTATCAAAGTGCAAGTTTAGTTTTGGCGATTTTTTTATTTGAAAGCTTTATGCCTCAAGGTCATATTACACCAATAACTGCTCAAGGGCGTAGGCTGGAGGGGGGGTGCACTGGGTGCACGTGCACCCCCTCCCCCCCCCCCCCCCGCAGAGCCAAAGGAGTTCCGCCCTGGCAAGCAAAAAGAAATTTTCACAACCTTTTCTGCTTTCAACGTCTGATTTTCTCAACTTTAGTTCCACCTCCCTAAGATGTGCACCTCCCACACCAAGTTAGTTCCACCTCCGCAAGATGTGCACCTCCCCATGCCCAAACCAGCCTACGCCCTGCTGCTGATGTATAATTCAGATAACCTTAACACCTTATTAACGCTTTGGATGCTAAAATGTAAAATATAGTAAAAAAATCTCCGGTTTACCCCCCCCCCCTTCCCCCGAGATTTTTCATTAATTAATTTTAAAAAAAGAAAGACATTCAGAGTCTGTTATTGATGTGATATGACCTTTGAGCATAAAGCTTTCAAATAAAAAAAAAATCGCCAAAAGTAAACTTGTGCTGTAATGGGTGATAAAGAGAGAAAAAGACATTATAAAGAAAGAAAAGGGATGAAAGTCATCACAGGAAAGTGTCTGAACTTAACTTACCAAGAGTAGTTTCTTCTGGTGCAGGTGTGTTCGTAGTGACGTGGTTCAACGTAGTTGGGTGGCCAGCTGTCGTGTGAGAAATGTTTGATGATACATTGTTACTTGCATTTCCATAACCAGTTGGAGACTGAAGGTCCTTCGTCGTTGTGTCATTATAAGCGGTTGGAGAGCTGGTGGTAAGTTTTGTAGCCTCTGTTTTTAAGAAGTCATTGGTGATAGAAGGGCTGGATGTGGGTGTCGACACTGGGCTAGTAGCTGGTTCGATGGTTGTAGTTTGGGCGGTGTTCGTTGTTGCAGGCTTGGTGGTGGATGGAGAGCTTGCAAGAGCATTTGTCGGTAATGCTGGTGGTGTAGAGGAGGAAGAAGTTGCAAAGTTATTGTTGGTTGTGTCAGTAGCTGCAGATCCAGGAATTGCTGTTTTCTGTGACGTCGTCTCGGTTGTAGGAACGTTTCTGATGGTTGTTCCCGTAGTTGTAGGTCCAGGACTTATTGTTGTCTGTGCCGTCGTCTCGGATGTTGGAGAGTGATTGGTGGTTGTATCAATAATTGTGTATGCAAGGATAGATGTTGCTAGTATTGTGGTCTCGGTTGTTGAAGAGTTAGTGGTGGCTGCATCATAAATTGTAAATGACGACGTTTCTGTTGTCGGTGACGTTGGAGGCTCGGTTGTCAAAAAGTCAGTGGCAGCTACAAGATCAGTTGAAGGTCCAAAACTCGTTGGAGAGCTATGGACAGAATCATCTTTAGTTGTAGTGTCAGAGGTGGTGGAGCTTACGGTGGAATGAATTCTCATCAGCAACGTCAAGACACTACACCACGGAATTCCTTTCCACATTATCGTGATTTTTTTTTATCACTCGGATATCCTGCACAAAAAGGGGGTATTGAAGAACACTTCGTCAGTATACTATTTCAAGTCCAGATTTCACAATCGGTGTTTGCGTGTTCGTCGTTAATTCTAGTTATATTAAGCTGAAAGTCGAATATTATGACATCATGTGTTGATCTCCTTCCACATTTGACTGTCTCCTTCCATTGTGTTACACCGTTGCTATTGTATGCAAGGTGAAATTGATAACCAGGGGAAAAAAGCAAACTCAAGCATACGTTGTTCGTTAAGTGTACTGTAAGATTGATTGTGTCATAATCATAAACGCAGTGTGTGTGTGTGTAGGTGGGTGGGTGTATGCGTGTGTGCATTTTGTGAGGTGGGTACACTCGCAAATTTGTCCACCAGTAGCAAACAATGACAAACACAGCTCATAAAACCCACTCAGCTGGTGACATTTTCACGACGGATGACATTATATCTTGTAAATCAGCTAATGTGGGATGAAGAGATTAAACCGAGAACTCCATTCGTTGTTTCAGGTATTGCAAGAACGAGAGCTGAATAAAGTTCCTCACAGGCGCCTGTTTGTGTGATATCACAAACTTTGTATATAACACGCGATGACAAAGTTCAGTGTATTATTGTACAGACATAATTTAGTTCAAGTATTGGCTTCTAAACTATCGCAAACATCATAAAAACGGAAATTTAATGCTGCTTTACCACGCAGTGGCAAAGGTCAGTTT
>JZLH01S0226284.1:0-22077 GCA_001188425.1 Eucidaris tribuloides
TGGTACATGTACCATGGTACAAGTACTGTGGAGTACCATGGTACGTGCACCATGGTACATGTACCATGGTACAAGTACCGTGGAGTACCATGGTACATGTACCATGGGTACCATGTTACCCATGGTAAATTGGACATGGTACATGTACCATGGTACAAGTACCATGGGTACCATGGTACATGTACCATGGGTACCATGGTACCCATGGTAAATTGGACATGGTACATGTACCATGGTACATGTACCATGGGTACCATGGAGTACCATGGTACATGTACCATGGGTACCATGGATTACCATGGTACATGTACCATGGGTACCATGAAGTACCATGGTACATGTACCATGATTTCCACAATGCGTTTCCAATGGTACGATGTAGCCATGAAATACAGTGGTACATTACCATTGAAGTAACCAATGGTACATGTGACCGTGTCCAATTTACCATAGGTACCATGGTACCTACGGTACCTATGGTATATGTACCATAGTACATCCATGGTACTTTTTTACTATAATACACACGTACTACTACTCCAACTATTACTATTGCTACTACTACTACATGTACTACTACTATTACTACTATTACTACTACTACTACGACTACTAATACTAATACTACCACTTCTACCACTACTTCTACTACTACTACTACTACTATTATTATTACTACTACTTTATACCGACGTGATGGTCTAGTGGTTAGAGCGTCGCACAGTGGGCCAGAATGGCTCCAAAGTGCGACAAAATTCATTTTCACTGATTTTAACGAAAAATGTTGCTGAAAATGAAGGGTATTAAGGTACTGAAACCCATAGAATCCAAATAAAATATTTTCAAACAACTATGACGTCATCAAAATACCGATATCTGATTGGCTACCAAAATGCAATGAGAAATAGTATAGTTCTTATGTTCTCATGTTGCTTGAATGATGGGTGTAGGGGTAATCAGACCCGTAGAATCCAATGAAAATACTTGTACACACCTGTGACGTCACTAAATACGGGTTTTTGATTGGTTGTCCAAATGTATGGGGGATAACATGTTTCTCCTGTTTTCATGTTGCTTATATGATGGGTATAGGAGTAATTAGACTCAGAATCCAATGAAAATATTTTCAAACACATATGACGTTATTGACATACCAGTTTCTGATTGGCTGCCCAAACCCAATGAGAAATAACATATTTTTCATGTTCTTGTGTTGCTGAAATAATGGGTCTAAGAGTAATCGGACCCGTAGAGAAAAACACAAATATTTTCAAACACATATGACGTCATTTAAATACCAATTTCTGATTGCCTGACAAATTCTAATTATATTGATATCCGTTGGAGAGACCTGAAACACTGAGAAATATTTCATCATTGATGAAATGACAGCTTCCATTTTTAAAAATATTTTTGAAACATTTTGATTTGAAAAAAGCAAGGAAAAACAAGATTGAATGCACCTTAATTAGTCAATTTCATTTCAACGACAATAATTTCAGCGAATGCGGACTGTACACTCCATTAAAACGTTAGCATGTGTACAAATTTCTGGATTTTACCAAATAACACCAGATTGTCACAAATTTGGAATAAGGAATAATAATGGAATAAGGGTTTTCAACAAATGAAACCAGCCCTATAAAACTTGTTTTACTTCTTATCAGCGTTTGAAACCTTGCCGTGTCAGATCAATGTCACGCGCCCCTCGCGTCGTAATTCATTAAGTGCGAATCGTTCTGCATTTTTTGGGTCAATGTAACAAGGAAAATCGAAAATTGTAGTGGTAATCCACGGAAAACTAAACATTTTTTTCTGGGTTTATAAATTAACATGAATAGTTAGTCCATATTTCAGTGAAGTAGTCTATAATGTATTATAGAAATTGCGATTCGATCCATTTTGAACCCATTCATGCAGTAAAATAACATATCAGGTATATAATTTAAGAACAATTTCCAATATTAACTTAATAATTTTATGATATACAGTGCGTCCCAAAAAAATGGAAACCGAGAGTGATAAAGATATTTTTATATTTTAATAAGAAATATGAAAAGAAAATTGTACATGACTGGAAAGCATATTTTCTCTTCTTTAGTTTGATACCGGTCACAGAGATTTTCATTCACGCATGGCTGAGCAAAGACTATAAGAAGGGACACAGTCATAAAATCATTTGCACGAGCAAATTTGAAATTCAAACTGTCATGCTTGAATGTATTTAGAACATCTTCGACACTGAATGACATCATTAAAGAGCCGATTTTAACTTCTTTCATTTGATACCACATTTATGAAAAATAGGCGATGCATTATTGAGAAAAGACAATTTGAAAAGATGCTTGTTTTCAGAAATGTTCCAAAATGCATTCAATAACCCTGTTTTCTTGATTTGGCAGCCAACAACCAAGAAATTACCCTGCGAACATGATTCGGAGCCTATCGTTGTGCCCCGAGCAAGAAATTGTGTAAAGTCAACCGTGCGTGAACCTTTTTGTTCAGCTCGGTTCCAAATGCTCAAAATTTTTAATTTTAATTTTAATTTTAATTGTTCTCCGGCATACATTATTCATTTTTTTACGCATGAGGTGTCAGATAAAAGAAGAAATTATGATTTTTTTTTTGTCATGCTTTTGTTTTTTTACAAATAATTCCATTTTATACCCTGAGAATGCACATAAAGATGGAATATGCGCGTGCAAATGAAATTTTGGTAGCACCAATATCTATTGTTTTAATTCCATAATGCATGAACAATGAATAATAAGTTATGTATCAAATGAAAGAAGAGGAACAGAGCTTTACAATGATACCTAATTCATTGAAGAAATTATTCATTAAGAATATTTTGTCATGAAATCCGGTTTCCTTTTTTCTGGGACACACTGTATTACCAGGGTTAATGCTTGAAACCTTGCCATTTGAGATTGTCACGCGCCCCCATGCGCCGAATCGTATTAAGTGCTAATCATTCAGCCGCACATACGAAAATAGATGCATTTTTTCGGTCAATGTAACAAGGAAAATCGGCTCTAACGTAACTTACGGGAAGAGACGGGCGCCAAATCTGTTATCAACTTAAAGCTTAGGCATCAGAGAAAATGATGATAAAATTGAAGCGGAAATCCACGGAAATCTAAACATTTTTTTCTGAATTTATAAAAACATGGATAATTAGCCCATTTTTCAGTGAATTAGCCTATGATTTATTATGAAAATTGTAATTTGATCCATTTTTAACCCAATCATGCGGTAGAATGACATATCAGGAATATTTGGAAGCAATTTCATATCAATAATTTAATAACTTCATGTTATATTCAAAGATTTACAAAAGTTAATTTTCGCTAAAATTGTAAGTAAGTCTCATATTGCAGGTGTAAGTGGTAAATTCCCCCCCTTATTGTGCATTTCGGAAATAAATATGTTACTGGGGTATTCTTCAATGTATTATCTTTCAACAGGGCAAGAAAAAAATAAAAAATAATTTAATCACCAAAAATGACTTTTGGCGCACTTTTGTTCCTCACTGGCCCACTGTGCGTCGGCCTCACGTCCGGAAGGTCGAGGGTTCGAGCCCCGGCCGGGTCATACCAAAGATTTTCAAAAATGGTATCTTCTGCTTTCTAGCAAGGGGCTCAACATGATAGGACAGAGAAGGGTAAATAGTAACAATTATGTTACGCAGGGCCCGCTGGTAGTGCAGTCTCTTCGACTCTAGTGGTTACCCTGGGAAAATAAGACGTTATTATTTTTTTTTACTACAGTTATTATTTTTATTACTACTACTTTTAGTAGTAGTAGTACTACTACTTTTAGTAGTAGTAGTACTACTACTACTATTACTACTTCTACTACTACTACTATTTCTACTACTACTCCTTCTTCTACTAACTGCACTTATAATAATAATTATAATAATAATAACAGTAATAATAATAATAATAATAATTATAATAATAATAACAGTAATAATAATAATAATAATTATAATAATAATAACAGTAATAATAATAATAGTAATGATAATAATAATAATAATAATAATAATAATAATAATAACAGCAGCAGCAGTAGTAGAAGTAGTTGGAGTAGTATAAGTATGGTTAAATCCCCAAAGCGTCAAAATGGTGTAAGTCAGGTAAGTAGGGTTGATAAGACCACGTTTTCAAATGTAAGTACACATTGTAAAGTATGATACTTGTTTCAAAACTTCCCCTCAAACTTTTTGTTATAATTCATGAAATGTGAAGTAAAACCGTCAAGACAATATTAATGTTCTTGTACCAACATTCTAAGATAGGCAATAAGGGTGAAATTGATATAATTCGATTTTCTGTGATACAGTATATGCTTAAGAACAGAAAAGGTTTTTCAACAATTCCTAACTTTATTTTCTGATTACATTTTTATTTCACCCCAGCATTTTTACCACCAAAATTGCCAAATATGTTGCAATCTGGTGGGAAATGTGACTTTTCTAGTAGGATTCAGAATACAAATTTAAAAAAAGATAGACTTCTCAAAAGTACTGTATGGGGAACTTTTCACACCCGCGTGAATTTACTTCACAAATGGCCTAAATAAAAAAAAATGGTTGTTTGTAGGGTCATTGTCTAATTTGACATGAAATAAACAAATTTTCTCTAGTGAAAATGGTCCCTTTGCATATCACGAAGTAGTCCCGAGGCCGTGATTTAACGTTCTTCCGACCGTCTGTCAACCGTCCTTAACGCTTATGACACGCTTTGTGAC
This sequence comes from Eucidaris tribuloides, assembly GCA_001188425.1. NCBI lineage: Eukaryota > Metazoa > Echinodermata > Echinoidea > Cidaroida > Cidaridae > Eucidaris > Eucidaris tribuloides. The sequence goes on from JZLH01S0226284.1 coordinate 4,759, forward strand.
CATTTCCTGGTTTGTGACCAAGTTTATGCATTTATGTATCTTATGCGGTATGCATCAAAAGGTTGGGATAACAAGGGAGTAGTTGCTATGTAAAGCATTGACGAGCAAAATATGCTTTTGTATTACATAGTACTTTTTCTTGGAAGTTATATAAGTACTTACCTATATATCCCCTCCACTCTTCATATGTTATTTGCAGGACCGGACAACTACCTGTTTGCGCTTGCAAAGGAGACAGTTAAGAACATGCAGAAAAAGAAGGTATATAACTCATCTTGCATGTTTCATGTAAACTTGGAACTAAAGTTCACGTACTTGTAGTTCGAGGGCGAGTTCGGGGAAAGGCTAAATATTACCAACTCCCTCTAATTTCTTTCTGCCGCTCTATCGATTTCTTTGTTTACATAATATTCTAAAATCTATTTAAAGAATGCGAAAATCGATGACCTACCCCATGAGAGACACAAAGACCCGCTACCCCCTTTTCCATTTACTGGATCGAATGTCGTTAGCCTTTCTATTTGGAACATGATGCTCATATTTTTACACAATTCTTTATCTTCCCGTCCCACCTTGTAATTAACGGATCTTTGTGTATGTCTCACCATTTCATATCCCATAATTCAAAAGATAAATATGAATGAAATATCTATAAATCATGTTTTATTAATATGAAAAAAAACCATTGTACCGACTGAATGAGGTAAAACGTCTTGTCTCAACATAATCTGAATCTTTAGAGAAATCATACATTTTTTTAGCGGTTAAACCGGGTTAAACACATAATTACAAAACAATCCAGTCACTGGTTAACAAACCTGAATTCTAGCCAAGCAACCATGTTCAAGCTAGTACTATTTTTGACATTTTACACTTACCGATACATGTATATTCATAATGTAATGGTTATATATATTTACATATACTTGTATGTTTGTTATATGTGTATGTGTGTATGTGTGTGTGTGTGTGTGTGTGTTTGTGTGTTTGTGTATAAGTATAAATCTTATCTACATACCCTGCCCCACATAAAAGTATAAAAGTATAAATGATTTAAATTGATTTATGCTAATGACGTTATAGATTATATCGCAGATGACCGATTTCGACGGCAAAATAGTGCCATGGTACATGTTTATGGAAACTGACGAGATATATCGTGCAAAGTAAGGTTCGTAACATGGTGTGTACCTGAAACGTGGATCACCAGGAATGTTCAGGTAAAAGGTCACATCTTTGAAGCTTCTTTATTCGTGTTTCTTTTTGTACCTTGTTAGAAAATTATCTTAAGAACGACATTGTAACTAAGAAGAGTTAGGCTCCATATACCAAGACCTCAATACTTGGATTTTTTTTTAGCTCGGTCACTTATTTTTAGTACATATACTTGAAATCTTTTGTTTTCCATTTCAATACAAGAAACATTTATATTACCTCTTCGCATATTTTGTCTCAGGCAGCAAGTGAGGAGGTTCCTGCAACATCAATAACCCATTCATCAGCAAAATCAGGTAGAAAAGTCATTATTTTCCTTAAATACTTTTTGTATAAATCATTAAATGAACAGTGACACTATTTTGACGGGGGTAGTATCATAATCAGTTAAATGGTTTGCACAAACACATTATTATTATTATTATTATTATTATTATTATTATTATTATTATTATTATTATTATTATTATTGTAGTTATTATTATTATCATTATGCATGTATATACGCTCTTCATAACTACATAAATATCGTATAATTATTACTCAGGGGAAAGGTATCAATCTCTTAAATTGGTTCAAGGAATTAACAGATTCAATAAGCGTTGGACGTTTGTTTGTTTGCGTATTTTGAAAAAGGTCATGCAGTATTTCCTAATGTGTATTATTGGTGGTCCCAAAAAGCAACATTTAAAAATGAAAGAAAAAAAATATCACAGAAGTCTAGACTTCTTGCACTAATATATTGCTCAATTACGTTATGTAAATATCAATGCATAAAATGAGATTTAAGGACTTTTTTTAAGTAAACAGGTGAAGTAAGTTTAGAAGATACTAGATATTCGGTCACTTAAGTCTGATTTTAAAAAGAATTTAACAACTTAACGGTTACTTCTTTAAAGACTTGAATCATTGAGATGATATTATAGTCATAGATTCTCTTTTGTGTGGAATTCATGAACAAAAAATGTATATTTGTATAATTAAGTAGCAAAAATGTTTCACAAAATATAGTGAATTGAGAAAGATATCAGAAAAAAAATGAGAGCGCAGAGAATAATTATTTTTCGATTGCAATTGAACATGTAATAAACATGAGTCTATATGGAAATGCCTACAACTTTTTTGAAGTGCCCAGACAAAGACTCTACGCTATCAAATATTGTGGAACGACAGGATTTTAAGATTCCGATGGGATCACTCATGTATTTAATCGCTTCTTTGTTCAATATAATACCGGTAATAAGTGATTTAGCTGTTTAAACCTTAACTTGAGTATATATGTAAATCAACCAATGTGTGTTTTTTCTTGATATGTGCTTACTTTTGTCGTATGCCTACTTACTATCATATTTGCCTCTATGTCCGTTATTTGCAGGCCTTGATAAATACCCTTTACAGCATGCCATGGAAATAGGACACGATATGCAGAAACAATCGGTAATCAATGTGTCTCTGATACCTTTCGTGTAAACTTGAATGTAAAGTCACTGTTGTAGCAAGTCACATTTGCTCAAGTCATAAGTCAAGTCAAGTCAATGGAACTCGAGTCTAAGACAATTTAAGTCATTCTTATGTTTTCAAGTCAAGTCAAGTCAAGTTTCCCTTCAAGTCAACCCTATTAGTATGGTCGTGGTGTATTTTGTATTCTGGTTTATAAAGTGACACAAATATTTTATCAACTACATTTTCGTAATTTCAACAATCGTACGATAAATAAACCAAATGTAGGATGGAGTGATCCCTCTTGATATTAACACTATTATCACTGTTCTAGGGCAGTTTTTTTGTTGGGGGGGGGGGGTGGGGACTCAGGGTGGGGGATTGGAAGGATATCTAAATTAAACGAGGGCACATTCACTGTTCATGTTGTAACTCCTTACATATTTATGCAGACAACTTTTTGTATTATTTTGTTCAATAGATGAATTTTAAAAGTTATATTTTTTTACTTAACAGCAGGTAGATATGTTGTTAGCGAATTGGCAGTAATACTTTAATATTCGTGGCTGTTGATCATCAGGTCAATCTTCATAAAATCAAACAATTTTCAGATAACTTGTCAAAAAACCCGCTTTTAGGCAACTCACACCAAAAGTGTCTGAAATATTTTGCCCCAAGGTAAAAACCGTTAATAAAATGCAGTATTACGTTCTCGCATATTTCGTAATAGGGAGCCAGTGAGGACGTGGTTCCTGTACCATCAGCAAAAACAGGTGCACAAGGTATCACATTTATACGTGTAATCATGTATACTTACATTCAGTATTCTTACATATATATATAAAATGAATTGTAAAGGTGACGGCATTGTTTTGTTCCTTTTGAAGACTGGTCGGGATAATAATATATTAAGTAAACAAGGTGGTTCGCAAACCACGAGTCTCGCCTGATTTCGCGATCAATAAAACATGCAATATGACCTTTTGACATTTAGATGACCTTTGATTGTGGAACGACAGGATTTTAAGATTCCGATGGGATCATTCATGTATTTAATCGCTTCTTTGTTCAATATAATACCGGTAATAAGTGATTTAGCTGTTTAAACCTTAACTTGAGTATATATGTAAATCAACCAATGTGTGTTTTTTCTTGATATGTGCTTACTTTTGTCGTATGCCTAGTTACTATCATATTTGCCTCTATGTCCGTTATTTGCAGGTCTTGATAAATACCCTTTACAGCATGCCATGGAAATAGGACACGATATGCAGAAACAATCGGTAATCAATGTGTCTCTGATACCTTTCATGTAAACTTGAATGTAAAGTCACTGTTGTAGCAAGTCACATTTGCTCAAGTCATAAGTCAAGTCAAGTCAATGGAACTCGAGTCTAATAGTCCAGTCAAAATAGCATTTGAGGTCTCCTAATCACCATACTAAAAGTCTCCAAAAATTCAAGCATGGGAAAGTGTTCTAATTTGCATAATATGCAAATTAGCTTTCACTGTACAAGAATTTCCTATTTTCATCAAAGTTTGCCGCCAAAATGTGACATAGAAAGAATTAGATTGCCAAAATAGATGTATTTACCATCAGTAAAAATGATAAGCACATTTCCAGATAAACAACTGTAACTTAATTAGCATAATATGCAAATTAGTATTAATACTGACGAAAAATCCATATTTTGTTAACATTTGATATGCATTTAGCCACAAAATTCAAACAAGAAATATCTAGGTCATCTTTACAATGTTAACAAACACAATGGACACATTTTCAGAGTAATACTCTGAAAATAGTTTGCAAAATATGCAAATTAGCTCCCATCATGAGATAAAAATTCGTGTTTTTAACCTCCATCATCCATCTCAATACTAAATGGAAACATTAACGTGTTTTGTTCAATAACATAAGTGACGTTGTACAGATTTTAATGAAATGTGATATGAAGGTACATGGTATCAAATAGGTCCACTGAACACCATATTATAAGTCTCCAAAAATCAGAGCATGGGAAAGTAATCTAATTTGCATAATATGTAAATTAGCTTTCCCTGTACAAGAAATTTAAGTTTTCACCAAATCTTACAGCTAAATGGAAGATTTAAAGAAATCGATTGTTAGTATAGATACTCTTATGGCCAGGGACCATGATAACCAGATTTTTGAATAAATCATTTTAATTTAATTAGCATAATATTCAAATTAGCTTAAAGAAGTCACAAGTTTCACTATAACATTGCATGTAGGTATACCCTGTGGAAATAATCAAAAGTCTAAAGCCCGGTCCTTCTGGTCAGTGAACATGATGAATAGTCGTTTTGTGCATACACAATGCAATTTTCGACTTGATCAGTTTAGTATTTTTCCTTGCGATGCAAGATCCGAGTGTGTCCAGCCTCGCGGTTAAGCAGGTCGCAGGTTTGATGGTCCGTGGCTTCTGTCCTCTGAATTGTGAAGGACGACGGCCAAGGCGTAGCATCCCTCACTACTGGTTACAAATGACCTATGTAGACCATGTATGCATTCTTAGGATACTGTGAATTGACATTTGGAACTACTCAAGACAACTTAGGTTTTCTTCTTTCTATCGTTTACAATTTTTTCATTAATTATTGTTATAGTTTATGCGAGGGGAACTACATTTTTGGTACAAGTAATATTTTCAATATTTATGAGCTCTGTATTATTCAAATACAATTTACATAAGGTGTATTTAATTCATTGTATGACATCTCCTCTTGTTTTCTTTCATGGAAGGTTAACACAAGTCCAGTATTTTTTTGTATGCCACTCTCCGTATATATCTGCTTCTATTCATAGCAATATTCAATGCCTTCAGATCAGAACATCCAGTTTCGATCTACCCCCCCACCCCATTCCCTATTTGCATTAATTGTTCATTTTTAATTTTGTATGTTGTGTCCTGAGAATGTTGTTCGCAGTTTTTTTTCCGTTATTTTGATGTCTCCAGAGTTCCTTTGTTATTTCTTTTTTTGTTTTTATTTCCAAAGTATTCTTTTTTTTTCATATCACTTTCATGCCAGCATTTTCGTCTGCTTTTTTTGACTGTTTCAGATCCTACAGTTGTTATCAATCTTAAGATGTTCGGTTTTTTACCCCCCCTGTTATTGTTGGAAGGTCTCAACATCTCTCTTGATTGTGTTCCTTATTCTCTTTGTTTTTCGATATTTAATCTTCTTCAATGTTTCCCTCTGTACTGTGGACATTAGTGATGAATCCATTTTTGTTATTCTTATTGGTCATCAAGTTCTTTAAATCATATTATTGGTTATTATTCGATTCTTTTTATTTTTATTTCTCAATGGCATTTCGAATATCCGGAGCTAAGTAAGGTGGTGTCATATCATGCTTGATCCACTGATCTTGTTACTTTTCCATCTGGATTTTGATTTTTCATATAATTTTTTCAATGTGTTTTACCATCTCTGTTGCATGTCTGCTATTTCAAGTCTCTTCTCCGATTTGCGTGTTATTCTTTGGCCTGGTACCTTTTTGCCGATTGTGCTTATTTAGTTTCCAGACTTTGGCATGCATGATGTCTATCCTCCTCTTTTCTAGTTTATTTGATGCTCACACTGCTCTTTTGGCACTTTTCTTGCTTTTGTCGTATCTTTCGAAGTTCTTTTCGTGTTTCTCTTGATTTCCCATTTTTTAATTGCCTCCTTTTTCCATTTTATCAGCGTAGCCTGGGAATACATGACTTCGCTATGTATTGCTTTCCTATGAACAATTGTTATCTGCAATTTCTTTTGATGTTTTGTTTAGCGGGATCCAGATATTTTCGGGTATCATTGGATATTCTGTGATTGGTCTGTTGTTTTCTTTTATTTGTAGTATATCTAAATTGGGTATTATCTGTTTGAGTTTATCCGGTATCGTTTTTTCGTTTATTTTCTTGAAGGGTAATTTGCATCGTTACTACATGGAGATGGTTATGGTTCTGACATTCTGCACTGAGGTGGTTTCGTGCAGAGTTTTTTTGACTCCGTATATTTTGAGCTATAATTGAATGTTGTCTCACTGATTTTACTCATGCTTATCTTCCTTGTTGTTTCATGTAATGCTTGGCGTCTTGTATTTGTGGTGGTTACCGTTGGGGGTTGTTTGGGTGTTTTCCCGCTGGATTTTTTTCCGGGGGGGGGGGACAGTTGCCCTGCGCCAGTTCTACGGCCATGGTTACACCATGCACTGTTACGAATATAGTTATGTCTAGCGATTTGTATGCTAACCCCCAATCATATGTTGTTTATTATCAGAGGCCAATTTTCTGTCATCTGTCCTTCTGCCAACCTGTTCAATTCCCAAATGATGTAGGGATAATCTTCACTCTCCCTTTTTCAGATGTAATCAATATTTTCCATAAATTAATGTTGGACCATCTGACCTTGACCGGGCTTCGCTACATACTGTTAAAGTTAATTATGGTGCAGTTTAGATTACCTGTATTTCGTAACCAAATTTCCTTAATCGTGACATTGCTCAAGTTATCAACAAACCAGGCAACTATGTTAGCATTGATGAACTATGATTTTGACTGTTGTGTCTAATTTCCAAATCGAAATGGGTTGTAGTTTGATTCTGTACCTTTATACGAATCTTGAACATATATATCTGTTCGCACATTACTGATTTATGAAGGAGCTGTAGTGATATGTTAATTTATGGTTTGACCTTTGAATTTTTTGCACTTTGAGCTGCACCTCCAATAACTCGGGCTGTATTTGATGCATGTTACTTATATCTTTTGAATTGTACAAGGTACTAATGTTATCGACAAACGATGTAATTATTTTCAGGTTGTTTGAGACTGGATGATCTTCTTTACATGTATGGTATTTGCATTATTACAAATTTTGCCGTATTACTCTGAAATGTTGTCACTTGTGTTTGTTAACATTTGTAACATGTTTTATACATTTTTGTTTGAATTTCTGTGTGCTAAATGCATATTAATGTAAATAATATGGGTATCTCTTTTTCTTTTTGGATTGATACTATGCATATTATGACTTATTAAAGTTACAGCTGTTTATTTTGGAATGTGCCTATCTATGTTCACTGATGGTAAATACGATTCTTTTTTGGAAACTAATATTTTTTTCAATGGCTTTTGGCTTGCAAAATTTGTGAAATGGAAATTTTGTACAGTGAAAGCTAATTTGGCTGATTATTGGAAATTGAACAAGATTTCCCTGTTTGATTTTGGTGATTTTAGTTTTGGTGATTTAGGAGAGCTCACTGTCTAGTCATGACTAGTTACACCATTTTTTGTATTAGTGCGTGGGTTGGCCCTTTTTTACGTTAGATTTGACTGGACTATAAGACATTTAAGTCATTCTTATGTTTTCAAGTCAAGTCAAGTCAGTTCTCCTTTCAAGTCAAGCCCTATTATATGGTCGTGGTGTATTTTCGTATCTGGTTTATAAAGTGACACAATATTTTACTCAACTAACTTTTGTATTTCAACATCGCTACGATAAATAAACCAAATGTAGGCATGGAGTGTCCCTCTTGATATTAACATATTATCCTGTTCTATGGCTTTTTTTTTTGTCGGGGGGAGGCGGTGGGACTCGGGTGGGTGGATTGGAAGGATGATCTAAATTAAACGAGAGGCGATTTCATGTTTGTTGTAACTCCTTACATATTTTGCAGGACAACTTTTTGTATTATTTTGTTCATAGATGAATTTTAAAAGTTATTTTGGTTTTATTTACAGGTAGATATGTTGTTAGCGATTGGCGTAATCTAATTATTGCGTGGCTGTTGATCATCAGGTCAATCTTCATAAATCAAACAATTTTCAGATACTTGTCAAAAACCGCTTTTAGGCAACTCACACCAAAAGTGTTGAATATTTTTGCCCAAGTAAAAACCGTTAATAAATGCAGTATTTACGGTTCTCGCATATGTTTCGTTAATAGGGAGCAGTGAGGAGCGTGTTCTGTATCGCAAAACAGGTGCACGGTATCAATTTATAGTGTATATGTTATTAATTCCAGTATTACATATATATATATATAATGAATTGTAAAGGTGACGGCATTGTTTTGTTCCTTTTGAAGACTGGTCGGGATAATAATATATTAAGTAAACAAGGTGGTTCGCAAACCACGAGTCTCGCCTGATTTCGCGATCAATAAAACATGCAATATGACCTTTTGACATTTAGATGACCTTTGATGTAACCTTTGTAGGTAGGCCCTATCATATATGTGACAATACTTAATGATCATTTGACCTTTTGACCCCTAGATGATCTTTTTCCTCGATATCCTCATCAATACACATGTGGTATTACCTAAGAATCATTTGTACCAAGTGTGAACACAATTGATGCAGAAGTAAAGAAATGAGCGAAAGTTAAACAAAAACCTTAAGAAAAATGACGCACATGGCCTCATATCATTCGACCTTTTGACCCTTAGATGACCTTTGACCTCATCATTCTCATCAGCAAACATGTGGTATTACCCAAGGATCATTTGTACACGTGTGAACACAATTGATGCGGAAATAAAGAAATGAGAGCAAATTAAACAACTTTCACATTTTCATAATTCATATCATTTGACCTATTGACCCCTAGATGACCTTTGACCTCATCATCCTCATCAACACACATGTGGTATTACCCAAGGATCATTTGCACCAAGTATAACACAATTGATGCAGAAATAAAGAAATGAAAGCAAATAAAAAAAAACTTTAATATTTTTTTAACAGACTAACAAACTAACAGACCAACAGGAAAAGTGATTACTAGGTCTCTGCCGAACTTCGTCAGGCGAGAAAAAAGTTAAAATGTAGAAACAAAATAAATAAGTCTTGTTTATTCTGAAATGGGAATTAATTTGTTCATTTGTCACCAGTATATTTTTCATTTATTCCATTTCCGGGAATGTCACAATATTATTCTCTGTAAATGATTTAATTCAAATGCAATCCTTAGTAATGTAGGCATGGAGTTAGAAGTATGAAGTCACACAATGATTTTTCCATTTGATATGTAATGTTGCAACATTGGTGTCACCAACTGAACGGGAATATAGGATTTTAAAAAGATAGGCTGAGAGGGCTGTTTTATCACGGTTTCTCAATTTCTTAGTGGAAAAAAATGATTTTTTTAAAAAATATTTTTCTCAGATTTGAGTAATTTTCTTTCAAACTCCTCAATTTTTCCCTAACTATAATATACGGGGACTTAATGTCGATGTTTTCCGTGATTTCTGGCGTATTTGGGAACCCAATAGGCAAAATATTCTTCAAACCCATGGGAATACTTCCAAAGGCTTCCATGATTTATCCAATGGTTCTTCATCGTTGATGAAACTATTTTGAGGAGAGCATATAAGTACGTCGATCTATTCTCTGATATAATTCGCTTCTAATCAAGTTTTACGCTGAGCATGGATGTTAAACTTATCCACTTGGGTTATTTACACCACCAGACGTTGGTTACTTGTTAAATCATAATCTGTTTCAATGTAACGTTTCTTATTTCGTTTCATGTATTTGATTTTATCAGGTAACATACCTCATTCTGTAAATATTTATCTGCGTAGATTTTACCAAAAAATGAAAACGAGTAATGTCACGCGGCGACAACTGTTATGCGTAGTGAAGAGATTTGAAATATATTTTGGAAATTATACAAAGGAGAATCAAATTTGCCTTTTCTAGTCAGATCCTCGGGTTTTACCTTTGGTATTTGTAAGTATTTTTAATCATCCTGACAATTATACATATCTGTTTTTAAAAATTGTCATCTTTGGTATATCATGTTTCTTAGTTTTGTTCCAAATTACAGTACAGTTATTTACTTTACTCAATAAATGATCTCCTTGTAGTTTCTCGAGCGAAATATTTTTGTTTGCCTTCTATATTCAATGTAAACTTCTGACCACATTTCCCCGGGGGGAGGTGGCCAGTCAAACATAATGCTGTACACGTGCGTGACCAAAAAGAAAACGCGTTTAAAGGGGTGGGGTTTTTTTTCAGTTTTAGATGCGGGCCGCGCGTGCACGCGTTAAGGGTATCAAAATCACCGATTTGCAACAAAAAGGGTGGTTTTGAAAGACTGGTTAAACGTCTTTAGGGTTTGTTTTTTCCCAAGCTTTTTTGAAAGACTGGTCAAACGAATTTAGGGTATGTTTTTCCCCCAAGCTTTTTCCTCGTTTCTGAAAAGTGTTACCTCCGTTTAGGAGCCTTTAATGTGTAAATGAAGCACGCGGAAAACTTGTTTAGGGGGTTATTTCGCACACAGAGAAAAACTGGATTAGGGGTTGTCTGGAAATAATTTGGTCACGCATGTGTACAGCATTATGTTTGACTCGCCCCCCCCCCCCGGTATGTACCTTGACCCTTGTGTCTCATTCTACATAGAAATGGAAGATATACCAATGAAACGATTTGAAGACCCATTACAGTGCATTAACAGCATCACAATCGCCAACATCACCACACAAATTATCATTGTAACCATCATCCCAATCATTGTTGTCACCACATACCTAGGATTTTCTCAATGTATATATAATTGTACGCTGCACTACCCACGCTTCACATTTTCTTCAATGTCGTTCTCATAATAAGGTGAATCTACTTCTAGCAGTGAAATACCTGCTGAATTGAAGGAGCTTATTGAGAAGATTATGAATGGACAGGAAATAAATCGACGTGTTGGTACTAAAGACGAGCCAGATTTCGGCGTTTGGGACTTTGCTGGTCATGACGTGTATTATACAACACACCAGGTAAATTTAACTGGGAGCTTTGTTAAGTGGTAGTTATATTTGGGTAAAGGGAAACTGATCTCCCTCCGTTCATTCGTTTAAATAACTTCGTAGTAAAGAAAGGAGTATAAAAAAAGTTTGTGATACACACTGCAGTAATTTAGTCCTTAAAATGGATAGATTTGTTCTACCAATGCAATACCAATGATGCAGTCCCGTCCTCCCTCTTTGACAAAGCTTTCCATCGTAAAACGGAACATAAAAGAACACACCAAGATTCATATAGTGGTTGCATGAACCTAAGTTTGACAACGTACTATTTACTATACTTATGTAGTTGAAATTCTGGTAAGAGACAAATTGATGTGTCATGTATTTTTTTTATATTTGGTGATAGTAATTTCCACATATAAGCCATAAAAAGATATTATGAACAGACCCAATGTGAAATTAAGGTATGTATTAACAAGCATTGTCGTCTACATATTCTGTCGTATACTATGTCTGTATATCAGCGTTACATGCTGTGTTATCAGTTGGCCTACTGCTAATCTAATTGTGTTGATCATTATCACATATATATGACGGTTACCGATGAATTCATTGATAATATTTTCCCCACAGGTATTTCTAACATGGCGTGCCGTGTACGTCATTGTGTTTGATCTCAGTCATGAGGTAGGTAAATAGCAATGGAAATGTCCCTTGAAGGATTATCGTTGTTGACGTTTATTGTTATTAGCTTTTATACCCCCTAATTTGTAGTTATATCAGAAATATCGAAATGATTCTGTTTTGTTCGCGCAGGAGATTTTGAAAAGCCTTTTCCTTTCGACTCATATTCTCAAATTGCACTTATTGCCAGCTCAGCCCTCCTCTTGCAAAAGGATCTGAGTGCAAAATATGAATTTCATCATTTTTCAAAGTGACAAAAGGGTTTATCTGCATTAAATCAGATCTTGACCAGAAAATAAATGGATTAAAATAATAAAAAAGGAATACGAATGATCTTTCAAACATTAACTAACTGATGGAATGGAGTCCACCAGCTAATATTAATCCTCCTGAAGTAAATGAAATGAAGCTTCAAAGTCGATTTTCTCAGTAATTTTTCGAGGGCGTATGTACACAAAGACCCTTTTGCCAGAGAGGGCCGAGCTTCACTAGTTTAAGATCCAAATCTATTTTTGTTCACTTTCGTTAAAAGTTTGAATTATTTCTCATTTTTGGAAAGTTTCTACCTGAAGCTGAATAAGTAGTTATTTGAATGTACACCATTTTATTAGCCACCATCGTGGATTTCAAAATGACTTTATTGAACACCTCTTTTAAATTAATAACTTGAAAATATAACTGTATCCTTTGGGGTTAGAGAAACATGGAGGTGTAAGTAAAAAATAAATCTCGATGTCTCTACCTTGACATCAATGATGTGGAGACCACAAGGTTTATTCAGGTAAAGAATGCGCAAGCAACTGATCACATCTGTTGAAAAGGTTCCATCCGGGTTATGGTCGAAGCTACCTACGAAAAGCCCACTAAATATTGACGCCATTAGAAAAAAACACATTTCGCATTATTTGTTTTTAAACATGAAAACATTGTTGAGTCCAAACTGCTAATCCACAGAGAGAGCAGAAAGCGTTATCTGTAAAATATTAGAGGGCTGAGAGTTTTGATCCTGGCAGGTTCTTCATCAATGGCATTTTTATAATGTCTGCACTTCGATTTTTTGTGTTTGGTAATGTTTTCTTATTGCCGGGCCGGACAGTCTTGGTGCACAGAACTGGAGTTCATTGACTTCTGGTTGAAGTCAATATATGTACACGCAGTTCCACCGACAGTTAGCCGTGAATCACCTCCCATATTTATCGTTGGAACACATCGTGACAGTGTAAAAGGTGATGATCTGGAGACGAAAGATGAAAAGGTAAGGATTGTTTATTTTATTTGAATGCCTGCGCCAGAAATGATGAAGGATGTCGGTTGCGTTTTGACTTCAGATTTTCTGTTTGTTTCTTATCGTGATAAGTGAAAAACCCATTGGTGGTTTGGTTTTGTTTTGTTTTGTTTTGTTGTTGTTGTTGTTGTTTTTTGGGGGGTATGTGGCTCAACAGTGCACCAATGGAGTTGGTGATTCCATGTAGGTCTGCTTACTTCGGCTTACTTCTGTTTGCAGCAAAACTATTAGAACATATCATACGCACCAACATAATGCAACACCTGGATACACACAAGATACCGCACGAACACGAGCATGGATTCAGAAAAAAAAATCATTCATGTGAAACACAACTGATTTGTTCTATACATAAAATATAGCTGAGAAAGTGGACTACAGAAAGCAGGTTGACTTTATATTTGTATCGTCTGCAAACACAAAAGTACAACAATGATGACGCGTTTTCAATATCATCCACATAGAGGTAAAATAAAAGTTGTCATATTATTGAGCCATGTGGTTCTCCAGTCCATGCCAATGAAAGTTACATATTGTTGCCGGTTTGATGTAGTCACGAAACCAGAACATTGTTTCTTATCCTGGGATAGCACATGTTTTACATTTTTACAATTATAACGAGCGTATATCAAATGCACTGCATATATTAGAAAAAAAATAATCCTACAACTCGTAGTCTTTGCCATGGCAGTATTTTTTTCTTATATATTTGTGTAAAAGGGGTGGGAATCCATATTGGTTTGGATGTAGTATGTCGTAAATATTGCACAACTCCTCAAAAAGATAATCAAATAATTATTATCCAAATTGGGTAAAGAAAACACGTCAAACGTGGATTTTGATATACAATTATATCAAATATTTCATTTTGGATTGAATATTTGCACGCGAACAGGTTCTTGATATTACACTAGATCCATGCCTTCAGAGACACTATTTTCTGTTGATAAAAAACACGATGAGGATAGTGTGGTCACCAACACCTACTTTGGGGAAGGGGTAAATTATATGAATTGCATTAATATTGATTTATTATTGATTATTCTTGGGTAATTTAAATGGGGAAAAAGAAGATGCACGAACATTTTCTTTTCAAATCGAATGATGCAAAAGTTGGTCCCGCAGTAAACGATGCAGTTTTCCGTTTGTTATTGAAAAATTGACTTGTATTGCTAAGCATCATTATTACTTGCAATCAATATTACGATGTGTTGTGTACTTTCACATGACCACCAGACAAAAGTCCAAACTATTACCTTCTGAAGTGTGTATGTGTATCAGGATTGTGGTGTCCTTGACTTTGTGAGGAAAACCATTTTTTTTTAAGATTTGAAAAGAAAATGATCGTGGCTCTTCTTTTTTCCCCATTTAAATTACCCAAGTCTAATTTTTCTGTACCGTATATAATTGTTATAACTATGATCTAATATTAAAGAAAATGTGCATATGATGTAATATTAAAGAAATGTGCGCATGCCTGTGCCTTCAATAGGTGCAATGGTGAGTTGGGTGGTGTGTGTGTGTGTGTGTGTGTATGTTCATTGTTTTGTGCGTGTGTGCATGTGTTCGTGTGTGTGTGCGTGTGTGCGTGTGTGTCTTGTGTGTGTGTGTGTGTGTGTGTGTGTGTGTGTGTGTGTGTGTGTGTGTGTGTGTGTGTGTGTGTGTGTGTGTGTGTGTGTGTGTGTGTGTGTGTGTGTGTGTGTGTGTGTGTGTGTGTGTGTGTGTGTGTGTGTGTGTGTGTGTGTGTGTGTGTGTGTGTTTGTAATGTTTATGTGTGTTGCAGGCATGGGCATACATATGGGTCTCTACTCCTGCATTCGCGCGTGCTGTTGATTCATATGTTGTATATTCATGTACGTAGTTTTTTTTCTGTTTGAGAGCAACTTATTTAGTCCACATCAAATTTCCATTTTACTTTGTTTTATATGGACAATAAAATAAAATTGAATTGAATTGAAGATTTTTTTATCAAAGTGCCAAATGATAAAATGTATGTATCCCGAGGTTTGCCAGGTATTGATTGACCTTCATGTTATGCTTGAAGGAATTCTTTGCAAGCAATTATTAGTTTTAAAGCCCAAGTTTAGTTTTGGCGATTTCTCTTTTATTTGAAAGTTTTATGCCCAAAGGTCATATCACACCTATAACAGATTCTGAATGTCTTAAGTTTGTGCAATTAATTAATGAAAAATCTCGAGGTGGGGGGACCCCTAGATTTTCGACTATATTTACATTATACCATCCAAAGGGTTAATAAGGTGTTAAGGTTATCTGAATTATACCTCATTCGAAAGAGCAGAGTCTGCTCTTTCTGATTAGGTATAATTCAGATAGCCTGAACACCTTATTAACCCGTTGGATGCTCCAATGTAAAATATCGCCGAAAATCTCGCTGGTCCCCCCCCCCCTCCCCGCTCGAGATTTTTCATGAATTAATAACCTTTCAAATAAAGAAAAATCACCAAAAGTAAACATGCGCTTTCATGCATATGGGCCCAATGAACGTAAAACAACAAAAATATGTTTTGTGTCATTTGGCTGGAATTATTTTGTGGCCGCCTTTCACAAAATGCGGGCTATACCAGCGATGTTGGTTTAATTTAAAATATTAAATGTGCACATACCTCTCTTACCATTGTTCTCTATGTATTATAGATTGATGGAAAATTTCAAGAAATAAGCGATATGTTGAAAGGAAAGGGTTACCATTGCCAAGTTGTGTTGCGGTTCTATGCTGTCGAGAACAAACTTGGCGAATCTGATGATGAGGTAAGTTTAGTATTCAGAACATGAATTATGCAACGATTATCAATTCTAGGTAAGGTAATAGATGTGAAGGTGTATTTGTAGAATATTTAGTACGAGATAAATATTGTGTTATTAGGCAAAATAGGTATCAATAATGAACACAGTGGCATATAGGTCCCTTTTGTTGACCTCCGGGAAACAACATTTCTTTGGTTCGTAAGCGACTGATAAAGGCCATGCCAGTGAAGTTATCTCGAATTTGGAAAATGAATAAGACACTCACTGTTGTGAGGTACCTGTTTGCCAGACTCGGGGTAGAGAGTCAATTTAGTATTCTTCATACATTGGTCTATAATCCATAAACTGCATGAGAATTGTCATAATAGAAGAATGTATGTGATACACAATTACGTTGTAAATAATTCTCAGAATATTCACAATGAAAATCCATGCACTGCAGGCTGTGGTTATCATTGTACTAGGGATCTTCCAAATTCTTTTCACGTCACTTCATGATCGACCAGCTGAGTGAAAAAAAAATGTCAGAGGTAAAAATGTCGAGTAAAACTGGCAAAGGTGAAAATGTCAGAGGTAAAAATGTCAGGGGTAAAAATGACAGAGGTGAAAATGTCAGAAGTGAAGATGTCAAAGGTGAAAATGTCATAGGTAAAAATGTCAGGGGCAAAAATGTCAGAGGTAAAAATTTCAGAGGTTAAAATATTAGCAGTTAAAACGTCAGGGATATAGCCTCTTCCACACGTATCAAAACGTGTGAGTAGTAACAAAATTGTCATTTTCATATTTCATTCAATTACGAAATAATTAAAGGCTGTATTGAACGGTTACAGCCAATTAAACTATGTATCTAAAAAGAAAAGCAACAAGATTTAATTTCAATTCGTTGAAGATTGTATTAGCTTTACACCAAAGTGAATAGTAACACGGTAAAGCCACGTATCATTTTTTTTCCCCAATGATAGCGTGATAGCTTATTTGTGCCTCACGTGCGGAAGGTCGCGGGTTCGAGCAGGCGCGCCGGAACACTTTTTTTATTTATTTTATTTTATTTATTTATTTTTTTTTTGGGGGGGGCAAAATGCTCGACGCGGGCTCAGTTATGGTGATTTAGGTGTACGATCACTGCCGGCGCAGGGAGCCTAGCGACACCCGACCATGGCTGAGCGGACCGC
>JZLH01S0226284.1:22627-38493 GCA_001188425.1 Eucidaris tribuloides
TGTATAATTAAAAAAAGGTCGCGTTTAGTGAGCATTTAAAAACAAATTTCTAGGGAATTAAACATAGTATAAATTCACTGCGAAGGACTATGATTATAACTTATAAAAACTATTCACTTTACCATGTGCGTGCAAGCGCTTAAGGATGTGTACAGATTTTCACGTCTGATCAATTACGCTATTATTGACTCAAAATAATCAAAGTCACATTTCTCATGCAATATTCTTTCAGGCGCGGTTCTAGAGCGTAAATTTCAGGGGAGCTACTGGGGCCTTGACAGAAACATGCGAGAGAGCGAAGCGACCGAGCAGGGGGAGGGTGTGGGAGGGTAGGAACTTTTTTGAAAATACGAATAGAAAGTACGTGATTCTAGGCATGGTAAAGACATATTTTGAAGATATATTTTATGAAGATAATTAGGGCTTGTAGTCAGGTTTTCAAAGACGTGCACAGGAAGTATGTGAAAAACTGTAATTAGGTATTCAAACTTGCGAGGAAACGAAGCGATCTCGGGGTGGGAAAGGGCTACCTCCTCCCAAGGTAGGAACTTTTTGAAAATACGCGTAGAAAGATGGGCTTCTCGGCATGGTAAATTACATATTTCAATTGTATATTCTATAAAGAATAGGGTTTGGGTAGTCATACTTGCAACAAAGCAACCGAACGGGGGGAGGGTGAGTGAGGAGGATACCCCCTCCCACGGCAGGAATTTCTTCTTTGTTTTAGAATACAACCTTAAATACGTTATCCTAGGCATGATAATACCTATTTTATATATGTAAGTACATATTTCATGAAAATTATTAGAGATTATAGTCATTTTTCAAAAAGACGTAATGAAGTTTATTTAAAAACTATAATTGGGTAGTCGTGCTTGCGAGGGAGCGAAGCGAACGAGCGAGGAATGGTGTGGGACGGGGAATACCCCCTCCCACGGTAGGAAATATTTCAGAATAAGCATAGAAACGACGTTTTTCTAGTCAAGGTAAATAAATATCCTAAAGGTATTATAGGGTTTCAAAAAGACAATATTATACACGACGTATGTGTAAAACTGTAATAGGGTATTCATACTTACGATACTTACGAGGAGGTAGGGGAAGGGTGTGGGAGGGGGAACCCACGGAACGTACTTTTTGAAAATACGCATAGAAAGGACGTGCTTCTAAGCATGGTAAATACATATTTTAAAGGTACATTTTTTTAAAGATTTAGTCCGGTTTTCAAAAAGATGTAAAGCAAGTAGGCCTACGGTATGTGTAAAAATGCAAATGGATAGTCGAGGGAGCGACCGAGCAGGGGGAAGAAACTTCGTGAAAAATAAGCATACAAAAGACGTGTTTCTGAAAATGGCAAATACATATTTTAAAATTTGAATACCTTCTTTCTATATCATAATAACTTCTTATTTACCCAGGGTAGCCATTTTTGTCTGTTAGACTGCTCCTCCAGCGGGCCCTGTTATTATTACCCTTCTCTCCTCTATCAATTTTCAAGTGTTTGCTAGATCGCTTCAGTTTGTTTATTAACCCGTTGCTTACGGGAACCGGATGGGCCCTGTACAAAGTCTATGAGGATTTACGGAATCTCGTTGTCAACGGGTTAATATTATTTTCATTGGTAAACATTATTACCCGAATATTGGACGGGGGTGCTTTAGCATTTATTTCGGGCTTTGAAACCCCAAAGGCCCCCCCCCCACACACACACACCCGTAGAACCGCGCCTGTTTATGCACATACGCGATAACTACGGGAGTATTTATACGCGAGAACGACGGGAGTAAGAGCTCAGAATTATAGTAAATTTCATTTCTCATGAACGTACGGGCACGCTAAATTTACTGATAGGTGTACGTGCCCCGTCAGGGGCGAAAAGCTTGCATTTTTTAGTTATGAAATTGATAATTTTTAGACAAGAAAATCGCACTTTTTTGGTCAACTTGGTCTTTAAATAATTCATTTTTCTTTTACCTTTCAGAGGGGCACATGGGTGGGGGGGGGGTTGATGGGGCAAAAACTCGTTTTGCTCCCCCAGTAATATTAGGGGGCAACTACTCCCAAGCATCCCCCACCCACTTCTGATGCCCTTGGGTTCAAGCCTCGGCCGGGTCATACCAAGCAAAGACTTTTTAAAAAAATGGTACCTTCTGCTTTCTAGCCAGGCGCACGGCATTCTTGACAAGAGAAGGGTATTAATAAGATTTATGTTATGCAGGGCCCGCTTGAGTCTATCAGACCGAAGTGGCTACCCTGGGTAAAGTATTATTGTTATATTTATTATCTTATTTATTTGTACACGATCATGGATATCTGATTAATCATTCTTTTGGGGCAATAGGACAAAGTGAACCTGGGACCAGTTTCTACACATTGCAAGAATCACGGCATCTTATTATAAATTAACTTAACAAAATGGAATATTAAAATTATAATCAAAACTTACCAAATGTTGTTTCCTTTACATCCCATGCCCCTCAACATAGCCCCCATTCCTTTCCCACAAAGATTAGCTCGTTTCTGCAACTCAAGCACAGCCCTACGAATCATTGATGGCGTAGAGCATCAAGCTCATCATTGATTCTTTGTCACAGAGCTGCAATGTCGATTGGAGGGGTAGTGAACACTTTGCTCTTGAGATAACCTCAAAGAAAAAAAAGCACAACAAGTCAGATTTCTTTGGGGCTATCTCAGAACAAAGTGTTCAGCTATTGTGTCTGGTATCAAGGCGACATCGTCTGGAAACTCCCCTTTTCCAATGAACTTATTTTGATGCGTTCTTTACAAAGGATCAACATTTTGTGCAAAATTAATCTGTTAAAGATCTTTGCATCTATATCGGTGTCAAAATAATCTCTCTGTAATTACAGGTTCCAGTCAGATCACCCTCCTTCGTGACTGGCACTAATTCCACTTGAAGATCAAATTTCTTGTTTGTTACATTCTAAAGTCTTTTAGGGCAATAACCCCAGGAGATTTTCATTGAAGTGGCCCACCTCTTAAACTTCACATGGGGTACCATTAAGGCCAGCAGCTTTTCTGTTTAGTAATTGTCTGCAGAACCTCATGCAGCTCGTCTGCTATTAAGTCACAATCTAAAAGAGTGAATTTGGGTATTTTTAGATCATCACGTTCCCTCACTATGTTGTTGTCTTCCCATGGAGCGTATTGACGCCTCTTGATATGTTGTGCTATTTCTTCATTTGCCCGCATAAACAGAATGTATTTTCCTTGAAGATGTAAGCTTATGGTCTCTAGTTAACAGCTAAAGCCAGGCGCGGTTCTAGAGCAAAAATTTCAGGGGGCTTGACGGAAACATGCGAGGGAGCGAAGCGACCGAGCGTCGGGGGGGGGGGGGAGGGTGTGGGATGGGGGATACCCCCTCCACGGTAGGAACTTTTTGAAAATACGCATAGAAAATCTGTTTTTCTAGGCATGGTAAATACATATTTTTGGCAATGGCATATTTTATCAAGAGTAGGGATTGGGAAGCCATACTTGTGAGGGAGCTAAGGACCGAGGGGGAGGGTGTGGGAGGGGGGACACCTCCCTCACACGGTAGGAACTTTTTGAAAATACGCATAGAAAAAACATGATTCTAGGCATATTGTAAATGTATATTTTATAAAGATTATTTGGGATTATTTTCAAAAAAGATTACAGGAAGAATGTGAAAAACTGTAATTAGGCAGTGATTCTTGCGGGTAAGCGAAACCTGCGATCAGGGGGAGGGTTTGGGAGGGGACGGGATACCCCCCCCCACGGTAGGAACTTTTGAAAATACGCATAGAAAAGACGGGTTCTTAGGCATTATTTCAATGGTATATTTTATCAAGATTAGCAGGGATTGGGTATCATACTTGCGAAGCAACCGAGCGGGAGAGGGGAGGGTGTAAATAACCACCTCCCACGGCAGAAAAAAAAATGAAAATACGCATAGAAAAGACGTGATTCTAAACATGGTAAATACTTTTAGATTTGAAGGTATATTTTATAAAGCATTAATACGGATTGTAGTCAGGATTTCAAAAAGATGTAGGCCTACAAGAAGTAAGTGGAAAACTGTATGTGAGTAGTCATGCTTGCAAGGAGTGTGTGTGGGAGGGGGGGCCTCCTGCGTTAGAAAATTTTTCAAAATACGCACAGAAATGATATGTTTTCGAGGCATGGTAAATGGATATTTTAAAAGTATATTTGATGAAGATTTGGAATTTTAAAAGGATGTTCAGGGATTATGTGAAAAACTGTAACTGTGTATTCACATACTTGCGATGGGGCGGGAGACGGTGTGGGATAGGGAACCCACGGCAAGAAATTTTTGAAATACACTTAGCAAAGACATGTTTCTAAGCACAGTAAATACATATTTTAAAGGTATATTTATGAAAATTATTATAGGGATTGTTGTCAGGATTTCAACAAGATGTACAGTAAGTAGGCCTATGTGAGAAAATGTAAATGGGTAGTCAGGGGAGCGAAGCGACCGAGCAGGGGTAGGAAGTTTTTGAAAATATGTATTAAAAAGACGTGTTTCTGGGCAGTAAATACAATTTTCTTATAACTTCTTCCTGTCAGTATTTTAATCTTTGCTAGATCGCCTCAATTAATGTATTCATATCTTCGTTGTTAAAATATTTTTGTCCGATTTTTTTTTTTTTTTTGGGGGGGCGGGGGACTCCAAAGCCCAAAGGCCCCCCCCCCCCGGAGACGCCGCCTGGGCTAAACCATTTAAGTACTTCCACGGTGCATTGCTCCGTCATACCTCCACCTGTACTGAGATGGTCTCAATGATATCGGGGCTGCATTTTGTAGGGTTTAGAAATTTTCAGACTGAGCCTGATTCCTAATGATACAACCATGTGATCGGAACAAACAGACACAGAGAAGGTGTATGCTTCTGAATCTATAATGCCATTCTGCCAATTTGTAATTGTTGGCATGCAATGTAGTTACGCCGTATGTCCACTGGCAAAGGTGAATGTTCATAGTTCACTTTTCTTATTTAAAAATATTGTGTTTGTAGTAACAATATTGCATTCATTCCAACACTATAAGAGTTTGTTCGCTCATTATGGCATTCTGGATCTTTTTTCAACTGTGCCTGTTATTCATGCCATCGAGAATGATTTCGTCTTGTGCCCGGAAAAAAAATCAACGACAGCTTCTTCATCAAATAATATTCTAGAGTTCAACTTCTCAGTGCTGTATTGTGTTTTACGGATAAGAAGAAGACCAATAACACCCACTGCTTCACTAATGATTTTGTCGCGGCAGAAGCTGTGATAAGGTACCAGCAGTTTTCAAGGACATTGTCCTGTTTGTCCGGAATGATTCGGTTTTCTTGAATTTCTATGACGTCAATGCTCTATTCTTTACCAGAGGACAACAATTTCTCATACATGTATTTTGCACGTGTGTGAGTTTTTTGACCCAGTAAGCTTCGATCAGCGATCGTTCAGTTCATGATGCCTTACTGTTAGAACCATTTGCGTGTATCTCACTAAAGGCTAGACAGATTGATGGATTTGAAGTTGAAATGTCACAAGTTATATCAGAGTTTATTCAGTGAGAAAGTAAGTGCAGGGTTGTGTAACAAGCCACGTGAAAACTGCGATGAAGAACGAAGCTATTCAAGTAACTGATCATTTCCCATTGTACTTTCTGCTGATTTCTAATTTGTAGATCAAAGAGCTGAGGAAAGAAATTGTGGAAGAAGCACGTAAGAAAAGTTACATGGGAGAAGACATGCCGATTTCGTGGCTGCGATTTGAACAAATTATTGGTGCCACGAAACCTTGTATGACTCTACAGGAGGTAAAATTTTGTTCATTTCTATCTTTCTCGTTAATGGCTGCTTTTGCTGTTTCCTGTACGCCGAAAGTTCCGGGAATGTGTTTTCACATTAACTTTATTAACAAATTTTGTTCTTTAATCCGTCTCAGATCCAAAAAATAACACGCGGGTTTGGCATTGATCCAGAGAAAGAGCTGCAAGCCATGCTCAAATTATATCATGATCTAGGTTTCGTCGTGTACTTCGGTGATGACAAGGGCCTACTGAAAGACATCGTCATCCTTGACCCTCAGTGGTTGATAGATATCTTTAAGCAAGTCATCACAGTGCGCAAACGGGACGAAAGGGTAAGAGTAAAAGATAAGCCTTACCATTTCGTGCTTTGTTTAATCACTTGATTTATATTTTTTGTATATGTTCAATTCAATTTTCGTTTGTGTTCTTTTTAGTGACGGTTTCTCATTATTGACCATGTTGTCACTTTGATAAATTTGCATTATTTTTTATACTGATCAGAAACGTGAAGTTAACGATGCATGGACGACCTTAGAAAAGGAAGGTATTCTTGAAGATAAACTCATTGATGATGTTTGGGATGAGTTAAAAACATACAAGGATGAGCTGGTCAAGCTTATGCTCGAGTTTGATTTGATTTGTGAGGCACCGTTGCAGAGATATAGACGCAAGGTAAGTAATCACTGCAAGTAATTTGTAAGGTTACCGTAACACATTTTGAGTGAATGTGTTTGGGATAGAGACAACATGGAACTTCTAAACTGGGCAAAATATGATAAATTATTTGTTGTGTACCTCGATTACTAAAACAATGCTACAGATTGCAGTAATTGGAATTTAAAACGGACGAAGTCGTCCTTTAAACCATTTTATACGACATTGGGCCGTATGCATAAAAAGTAATTACTTGTAAGGAATTGCTTCAAGCACCAGCAATTGGTTGTCAAGCAAAATCAAGCTCATGCAACAGGTGAAGGAAATTGCTTAAAAACGTATGCATAAAAAGAACATTTTCCTTGTTCTGACAATAATTTGCTTGGGTTTTTTCAAGCTCCTCAATACCAGCTTGAAGGCTTTTGCTTAATTATGACATTAGAGTTTAAAACATGTCCATGCTAGTATTTAGACCAAACCAAAGCTGCACAAAAGGAGAATAAATCAAGAAATACTATTTCTGGTATATCAAGAAAAATTGGAAAATTTTTCAGGAAGGGGGTTAAAGATTCAACTCAATCCTGGAGGTACGTTGCGTCTTTCAAAATGTATTTATGTACGTTGACCGCGAGTTTTGAAGATGGGAGGCTTCTTCCCATACGTATTCGACTCGTGCGGATCTGGCCTTTGTTGTTGTTCGCACCGCCATGATGTTGCAATTGTATGGTTGTGGAGACCTTGTAGGAATTGCTCACGAATGGCAAGAAAACGGTTTGAACACAAGCAAAATGTTATGCATACGAAAAAAAAACTTAAGTCACAATAAGTACATTTTAAAAATAATTATGTAACAAAGTGTGAATATTACCGTGATTAACAAATATTAGGGAAAACTTCTTAAACACGATAATAACTATGAGGAAAAAATTAATGACCCCCACCTACCCCCGCCCATCCACTAGCGATTTTGTCGTTCGTTGTTATTGTTAACAGAAAAATGCAATGCAAGGATTTGTTTTGTCTGGAGAAACTTGAATTATTATTTAAAAAAAATGATACTTCTAAGTTGCAATTTAAAATACTGCACTTTTTCTATTGCTTTCATTGCCATCGGCAACATATTCCAAACGTTAACCCCTCTTTAGGAAAGACGTCCAAAAGTCAAGACCAGAGCCTCTAATGTTGTATCTATCATTAACGACACGAAATTAATTAGTAAGGTATTTAAGAGCAGCGGAATAAAATAATTTGTGCATCACCAATGCTTCCCGTTTTCTAAATCTGACGTCAACATTATGTAATGTGAGCAATAAATACAACTAAGTGGTATGAAAATGAGGCTCCACTTTCAAAACAGTCCTGTTTTTTAGTGCTCGTAACGGTCTTAACACGGTTGTATTGGCATTATAATTCAATGTGTCACAACAATCAAAGTGACATTGAGTCATCATAATTTATAAAATACAGTGCACTGTAAAAAAAAAACTCGTCAAGCTGACAAAAAAAATCGTCCAGCTGGTGTCTCTATCGACGATTTTTTTTTTCGTCAAGCATCTTGTGTCAGGCTGAAGGAAAAAAATCTCGTCCTGCTGTGGTGTCTGGAATGGCGATATTTTTCGTCAAGCATCTCCTTGTCATCAGGTCTTCGCACTGAGTTTGCGCTGTCTGGCGATAAGTTCAGTTCTGTTGGGGAGCGATTGTTCACAATAACAAAAAACACGATAAAAGCATGGAATTTAATGACACGCACGTGACACAAATGAAATATTCCTTCACTTATATGAGAGTTCAGTAATCAATATGTCTTATCTTCACTGTGTGAGTAATGATCGTAAACCATTTAGATCAAAGACTTGTGCAGTCTGAGGATTAAATATAATCAATCAAACCCTTATCATAATTATAGAGTACCTTGATTTACCTGTATCTGCAAGGCGAGTAAAGTATTTAAAATTCACTTTCAGTATTAATCATGATTTTTACTAATTTCTCTTCTTTTCAACTTTACATAAACATTGAGCGCTCAAGAAGAAAAGTACAAATGAATTAATACTCCATATGTTAACACAATTCAACTGATATCTTACTCGTCTTTTACCCGGGTAAAACTAAAGGCATTAAGACATTGTCAACAAACAGAATGTCTGCGAATTGCTAGCTTTGGGATGTACATAATGGGCTGCCCATACTTATCGCGATGTTCCGGCTATCACTGTTCGTGGTAGCTCACAACGCATTTGCTGTGCTAAACCGAGAAGATCACGATGATGCCCGTGTTACGATCAATTCACAACCGAAAAGACGAAACAAAATGATACCAATATTTGATTTAACAAGTATTTATTATATGGGGTATTTCCCCTTGAAAACCAAATAAAGCTTTCACAATGTTTTATCATTTACTCTACGTACATGTAAATGTTAATTCACAATGCTAAAGGATACTGTAGTCGAATGAATCCGCGGCTCCAGTTGATGCCCAGGTAATAATACGATCCAGTATTCCCAAATTATGATCGCAATATTGATCCCAATGTTGTACGGCTGAATAGCAGATTTTCCAGATAATTAAGTCCAAACAGATGATCCAAGATGATTACAAATTATAGAAACCCAACTGGTATGACTGGTATAATGTCCCATTTGCAGAGTATAGCAATGTGCAGCAGAAATCCCAGATGAAAACAATGTTCAGCGTAAGTTCACACGTCTCACAAGTAATTCCCAATTGCCACAGATGATACATGTAGTACTAGGTGTTAAAAATAATATTTGTTAATTTTGAAAATTAATAACACAAAAACTGTACAACAGATTATACTGGCATTGAGTATAGTTACAGCAGAATAGTGAACATTTTTGTTTGAGGTGGTTTGAATATAATATCAATAATCAGTTTAATATAATTCATGCTTGTTTAAAAAGTTAGGGTTCAGATTTTGCTCAATATCCAACCCCCTGTACAAAATTGAAACGGTACAGAAATCAAATGGTGTGTGTGAGAGTGTGTGTTTAGTCACCACACAATAGCAATAGACAATGGCGGTGAACAGCGAACAGCGCACGGTAGAAACATTGGTATTCCAATCTGTCACTACAGCCAGGCTAGATAAATGCTTTATTAATATTCATTACTAAGTAGCCTGCTAGACTTTATTCACTATCCATAGCCATTGTCTAATGCTATTGTGTTGGGACTAGACACACACTCTCACACACACAACATTTGATTTCTTACAGTTTCAATTTTGTACAGGGGGTTGGATATTGAGCAAAATTTGAACCCTAACTTTTTAAACAAGCATGAATTACATAGAACTGATCACTGATATCATATTCAAACCATCTCAAACAAAAATGTTCACTATTATGCAGTAACTATACTCAATGTCAATATAATCTGTTGTACAGTTTTTGTGTTATTAATTTTCAAAATTAACAAATATTATTTTTAACACCTAGTATAATCAAATATTAATCCACAGAGTTTAAGGCTTTCTCAGGCAGGATCTCATAAGTACTATTAAACAGGCAGGTAATTATCCACACAGAGAAACTCTCATATAAATCCACAGGTTGTGTATCGAGCCAAGGTCACGATAAACTCCAAAATGCAGGTTACTATTAACACATGTGACTTGAGCTAAGATGACAGAAACTCTAAACTCATGTCCAAAAACATCCTGATATATATATTAAAATCTGTACATGTAGAAAGATCTATGGATCCATTTCTAAATATAACAGAGTCATAAGCACAATGGTTTTCTGGAAAATACTTTTTCTACAACTATCTAAACTATTCCATTCATAACTAACATTGGCATAAAGGTCACTGAATTTACACACTGGCATCATTCACCTGAGGCCTCTTTATTATGCTAATTAGCTAACACCTGGGCCCCCAGAAGTATCTAGCATGTTTCACATTGCTTGTATGTATATTTCACTTGGCAGGCAGTGAAAATATTTCAATGTTGATTTCACCACAAGCACATAGACTGCATCTAATTTACCGGCTACATAATAAACTAACATAAATTTGTAACACCCAAAATGATCAAGCGTTGCAGATATCGATGTTCGCAGAAAATAGAACCAAGAGAAACAAGATGTCGACGATCATCAATCCACCTATATGTAGGATGTCCATGTCACAATCAATACTCGACCGCTTAAGGACATTTGATTATAACTGAGCACTTTCAGAACTAATTTAAAATTGTTTTTGCCAGGCCGATTCACATGTTTGTCTTGATCGTTTATCATTCTATCATTTAGGACTTTGGATCTGGAAAAAAAATCAGCGTGAACGAAATTTTTCAGATCCAAATCGGTCAGTCGTGCGACGGAAAATCGTGTAGTGTGCGATGGCCTTTATATTAAGAAAACAGCAAAACAGCAGGACGATTAAATCTCGTCGTACTCAAGAGCATGACCTACATTTTGTTTACAGTGTAACGTAACATATATCATATCATTACCATTCGCACTCGTACCGTGTGACTAGCACTAAACGGGGGAAAAAAATCAAATTTATTGTATGAAACAAGTACGACTCAACGTACGATACGAAGTCTGTGATCCTGAGATAGGTCTCTTCCCAAGGGGCCACTTCTTTCTCACTCCAGCTGGTTTGTGCTTATATTTCGGCCATTTTCAAAGGTTGTTTGGCATGTTTCTGTGTCTTCCGTTCAAGGCCGATTCGCATGTCATTATGGGATATCAGATCGAGCGCGCATGCTCAGAGAGAAGCGGCGTGAAGAGCTGGACGAAAGCAATTAGTCTAGATAAGCAATATTTGTAGTATAGAGTGCAGGACGAATTTTCTGTAGATGGCATGACGAATATTATTTCTTATAACGAAAAATATTCGTCATGCCATCTACAAAAAATTTGGTTTAATTCGTACAGCATGTCAAAAATAGCAGGACAAAGTAAATTCGTCAGCAGGACGAATTAAATCTCGTCGTTATCAAGAGCACGACGAGATTTTGTTTACAGTGTGGACTAATGCTGCGATATAACAGTGCGTATACGTCGCAATAAAGAATATTCATGATTGCCAGAATGCATTCTTATAAGTGGTTGTTTTTCAGTACAATTGTCAATATATTTCGTTTCAAAACCTGTATTCTGACCGTAACATTATTTCAGGGAACTTTATATATCTTTCAATCATCATCCCACCCGCTTTCTTTAGCAAGCTTCTTTGCAGTTTTTTTCTTCATAAATAAGAATTAACATTTCAAGTTCATTCCTGTGTACATGTTTGACTTTCAAACTCGTAATCAGTGTGAACCATGGTTGAAATTCTTGTAGATCATTCTTTGTAATATTCCGTCTGAATCTATTTTTGTGAATTTGTGGGATCTTGCGAGTTCTTCCTTTGACACAATACGCCATGCAATGATCGCTTACTGTTAGCTGGATCACCCCAGACGAACGTATCATGCATTCATTGCTTACTAATAGCAGGTCAATCAAGGTTTCAGTATACCTCGTGACACGGGTAGGTTCTGCAATCACTTGAGAAAACTGATACATGCAACTATTCAAGATATCTAATAAACCTTTTTGTTTGCCATTGAATTAATTTTAACTTGTCAAAATTTAAATCACCAGGAAGCAGGATTTCGTATGCATGTCCATCAAGCAATTCCACTAATTTATTTTGTCACCAAAATAACATGACAAGGAATTGCGTAACGAAATCAGTCTGACCAGTTCCGAATCTCATTTTGTTACAAAATTTGGTTTATAAAAATTCCTTTTGTAACCATTTCTGTCAGCAAACGTACGACACGAAATCATTTGATTTCATTTTGTTACAAAATGCTTTACGAACGGAGACAAAGGGAGGATGATTAATGATAAAGAAGAAAAGATTTATTTTAACTTGGCCAAGATAGTCTCTGCCTCATCACGCTCAGTGAAAGACTGTCACTTTGTATACTTGAAAGGTCTTTGAGAAAATCTTTTTCAACAAAGTGTCTAAACGACCTAAATAAATAAATTCACGTTGGGATTTTGGGAGTTTATACCTAAGAATTTGATAGACAAGGGGGTGGTCATTAACTCCAGCAGACTCTGTTCCAGATTTCTTTGTGATCTCCACCATCGAATCTGACTCACAAATAACATAAATTAACAAGGAGAAAAATGGTTATTCTATCAGGCGGCTTAATAAGTGGAGTTTAGTTAAACATTGAAATAAAAAAAAGTTGACCCTGTTTGACAAAGCTTTTTGAAAGCATGTTACAGATTAAATCTCCAAGCATAACATTATTGTTCCAAACAATTGAAAAAAAAAAGTTGAACATAGGGCATCTGGTTTTCGATCGATCGTACGTACGTAAAATGGCGTTTGATATTTTACTTTGACTTCCAACCACAATATTTCTATGTTATTATTTTCGAGATCTTTACGTCTTATATGTAGTATAATTTTCCCTTATATAGCAGGCTACTCCACCACCATGGTTTTCTCTATTTCTCCTTTCAAAAATAGTCCGTAATGTCTATGGTACTCGAATCAACGGAATCCTCTGTCCATGTTTCGGAAAGTATTAACAAATCGACATATTTTTGTTTCTTTGAATAAGATCTACTATACAGAGCAATGCATTCTGATTATATTTTACAGGTTTTTACAACATGTACATGGAAACCTTACCGGCATAGATCGATGTAAAGAAAATAAACACCAACATAAATCAAACAAATAAAAATGAAAGATATCGATACCATTCAAATGTTTACACTCAGGTCTGACTTCATTTTATGCTTTTAGTTTTTATCTCCCCAAGTCTCTTTCTCTGACAATCTTTTCGCTGCTTGTTTCTTAATTATAATCCTTTCATCCTCCAAAGTTAACCCGCAATCTCAAGAACCTTTGGGTAACTTTTCACCAAACTTGCCACAGACATGTACCATGAGCAGTAGATGAAATGAGAAAATGGACGAGGTCAAAGGTCAATGAACTTTGTGTACATATGTTATTTTACCTCGTTACGCGTAATCACAAGAACCCTTGGGTGGATTTACATCATACTTGGCACAGACGTGTACCGTTAGGAGTAGATGAACTGGAAATCATTGGGCGAGATCAGCCCGAGGTCAAAGATTTTCTTTGTTTAACCCGTTGGCTCCGTGATTCTGAAAGTCCCTAGAGTCCTCGGCGTTGCCTCCGAGATTCTAAAAATCCCATAGAGTTAATACAGGCCACATCCGGTTCCCTAAGACCTTGGTCACACTAGCAGTTACGACTACCTGCGATCGAGTTACGACGAGTTATCGCAGGTGATCGCGAGTGTTCGCAGATACAACGTGCGAGTTATCGTACGACAACCATAGCAATCACCTGTGAACGCAGGTCAACGTACGATCGAAAATAGGTTTTCAAACCGGTTCAAAAACCTGGCTGCGATCAAAACGATCGCAAAGAGGTGGCAAGTAAACGCAAGTGATTGTGCGTGCATGGTGCAATCATCGTACGATAATCGTGTCACTTATCTCAACTCCAGGAGGAATTAATAATAATAATAATAATAATAATAATAATAATAATAATAATAATATAACAAAAATATATATATATATGACATGTGCAACTCACCATGTATGCAAGCACGCAAGTGTACTGCCGGGAGAACACCCAATGCGTTACAAGGAAATTGCATTGACGAGGCCATTGTCTACAGCACCATCCAAACGATAACAAAGAAGTTTACTATGGTCTGGCTGGTTGGCCCCTTCAGACCGGTCAGGAATCACGCTAAATCTTCACACGAAAATCAAAATGAAGATTTCTAAGTCATTTGGACATTAAAAGAATCAAAACAGTACGCTCAACTGGGATCTGCAAAGAAGTCAACACAAAAAAGAAAAAGCGCGTTGTGGCAACTTTTCTGGAGGGAAGTACCTAATTATTACAAGAAAGGACGCAATAACCAAAAAACGGAGCTGGTGTCGAAGTGAGACCGGACGCCACCCAGAAACCACTCAGGCGACAAATAACTGATCTCACATCACACACAACACGTCATCGCCTGAAGATCGTCATGCAACAGGAGGTGAAACGTCAGGTAGCCGACCCTGTTATAAGGTATATAATATTACTATATAATATATGTGAAGTCAGCCCAAAAGGCACAAGTCGATTTTTTGGGCCAGTGTTTTTATTGCATATTCTTTTAATGCTCCCTAATTCGAACTTTAATTTTGGGGATATTGCATTCTGCATAAAAGCAAGTATACCCGGAGAAATTTGACTTCAAACAAGGAGCTTTCACCGTGTCACGAAAATCTACTTTACGAGAAAACCGCTGTCAAAGTGCAGCGTCCATTCAAAATGCGAAACCGCGATCGCGCTGAAATTCTGATAAAACTGAGGGTAAAAGCTCCCCTTAGCAACAGTACGTTTGCATTGCTCATCATTCTTGAAATTTTGCATTTAGAATTTATAGGTTTGTAGAAAGTGCTATTTTCAGTTTGAACGAATTTGGTAAGATTTTAATGCTCGTTTGGTGTTTACCAAAAACACATTTGGTTCTTGACCATCTGAGTTATTTCCGGTTGGTGCATGTACCTTGCGAGGCGGGTCACAGGTGACCATGGACGCCAGACACTTGGGGGGTCTTAGGGTGAGAGATTTGACACAATAAATTTCTACAAGTAGTAATTGCTTGTAAGTCGACTGTTCATACTAATTTGTAAAGTTCGGGATTAAATAAACTGAGATTCTCAAGTGACAAAATAGCTTCTTATTGTCTACTATATCACTATCAATTGATGCACAACTGCGCAAGCAGTCCAGTGTACGTGCAAGAATTAGACCCCCTATAATTAACACGCCGACAGACATGACAGGGA
Organism: Eucidaris tribuloides; assembly: GCA_001188425.1. Classification (NCBI taxonomy): domain Eukaryota; kingdom Metazoa; phylum Echinodermata; class Echinoidea; order Cidaroida; family Cidaridae; genus Eucidaris; species Eucidaris tribuloides. The sequence goes on from JZLH01S0226284.1 coordinate 37,964, forward strand.
CCCGCTTTGCATAGTTATGATTCTGTACTCTTTGACGGCCCCACGCGTTTAAGTGCCTATTCAACTAGATTGAGCCAGCTTTTATGCATCCGTAACAAAAGAACAAAAGAACCTGTGAAAGTTTTAATTGATTGTGCACGTACTTGGGGATTACAAATTACATGGATAATGAAAACGTGCATGTCTTAACTTTAACCCACCACGTTACAAATTCTCTGGCGCAGCAAATACCTTCTCACGCTGCATCGGCATTTGTACTTACTCTGTTGATTTAATCATGGACCCTACTACGGCGCAAAATATAGTGAATCTACTGTTTGCAGATTAAAATGTCGAAAAAAATCTGAAACTGCAAACAAATCGAGAATATAATAACAAATCAAGTTCAAGTTAAGGATAGCTTGTCAGTTGGGACGTTCGTAAAAAAATGGAATCACATCAATCACGATACGTCATGTGACACAGCTCAGCCAATGAGCAGCCGTCTTGCGTTGCTAGGGGCGCGGCCTAACTGACTCGGATTTTCGGTG
>JZLH01S0226306.1:0-12660 GCA_001188425.1 Eucidaris tribuloides
ATATTCTTTTCGCAAAGCCATTACGGGGTGGCCATTCGGCCAAAGCCCTCCTTAATATGTGAAATGGGCGTGATTGGCTTGGAACAGAATTCTACAGCAACCGTCGGTAGTAAAGGTGTGGGTTTCCAATTTCAATGTGATAATAAAGAAGCGGTGGAAAATGTTGTCCTCATTCTACTAATAAAACAAAGTTTTCGAAACACACAAGTTCCATACGTCGTTAAACACACCACCACACATCAACACACGACACACACACACCACAGCAACGACACACAGCACATAGACACACAACACATACACACACACCCACATAACACACACAACACACACACACAGCACACGTACACCATCACACAGCACACAACCACAACAAACCACCACACATCAACACACACACACACTACATACACATCACACACTCCGTGAAAAAGAAAAGGATAATTTCAGTATGAATACAGACGGAATAAATAATTAAAGAAGGGTAATTTATTGATTATATGATTAGAAATGATGAAGTTTCGTGAGCGCCGCATAAATTTCGGATATGACTCACCACTGTTGCTTAGAATTTCCTTATCATTCATATTCCGAAAAACGTGGTTTGTCGTAATTTAATATCATGCAAAAAAAGTATGGCTAAAAATGATTTAGAAAATGAGTAACTCACTGTTACAAAGTCCATATTAACATTGATATGGTACGATATTCCTGAGCGCTGCGACAGGGTTAACAAAGCTGTCATTTTAATTATTGCACCACTTCGACGCTTTTGAAAAACTCAACATTTCATGCGTCTATCAAGTTACAATGCTACCCTTGTCATTTACCACCCATAAACTGAAAACTGCAACCCTTTTCACTGAAGGCAAGCAGGGTGAAATAAATATTATTGGTTTCCAACGATTCCGTCAATATGTATTTTAAAACTGAACTCCTCAAAAAAATTGGAAATCTTACTTTGATCGATCATTTCTCCCTTTTCTTAGTAGTAATCAATGCATACGTGGTTCCATCAGAAATATTATATAATTGTCTTTAAAATGATATCCCACTTGATATGATTATGCAATCGAGGAAAGGGCTTTACTTTAAAATATGGGATAAGGTGTAAATTGAAAAGTTGCAAAATCAACACCGGTGATCACGAAGAGTCAATTAAGAACATGTTCTTTGTATTCAGATTTGTTTTTTGTTTTCAGCTGTTCAGTCATGAATGCCAATTTCAATAGGTGCCTGAGCCACTTCGTTTGTTTTTTACTTTAAGATTAAATGGTTTGTAAAATGACACGAGGTCGGTAGATCACTATTTTTCCTTATTGATGAGTGAGTTTCCCAATGTATCTTTGATTGTTATACAATTGAACATTAACATGGATTCAAACGAACGTGTGCACAAGCAAACAAATTGCAAACACACAAACATGCAGGCCATATAAACACAGGACTCAAACCCTTAAAAAATAATTCTGATGATAAAAAAGGCATTGATTACTACTAAGAGAACAAAATAATCGATCAGACTCAGATTTACAAACTTTTTGAGGAGTTTATAAACTAGAGAACGGTCGACTCTAAGCACAGGAGTATTTCTAATTATTTCGTTTCGTTTGGTTTCGTTTATTTCTGCAACGTTTTCATGTTGTACGTTGACAACGAAATTACAACAACAATCGTTATATTTTTCAGTAGTTTTAATTCATAGTTTTGATTGTAATAGTTTGGATATAACCGGCTGGTGATTGGAATTTCATGTTAATCACACATGCTGATTCTGCTATGTAATATGTAATATATAAATTTTGCTTGAAGTTGAAGTGAGATTACTGGATTGATGTAATTATGTTATCTTGAGTACTTGGTCAAAAAAAGTAGCAGAGGTTGGACAAATAAAAATTGAACTAAAAACAAGTCCACCCCACCCATTCCTCCCCCCCCCAAAAAAAAAACAGCAACAACAACAAATCTTTCAGTGTTTCAGCAAATATGCAAAAGCAGGCACTAAGTACACTGTACACGTCAGATTCCACAATGTTTAATTTGACTAATTTCTTAACATTTAACAGTTACTTAAAGATTAAGTTTGGGATTCGCAAGTCCATTAATTTCCTTCATTATCAATACCAAATGGTAGTTTAGTACTTACAAATGGTGTGTTGAAAGTTTGAGATCCATGCATCATGAATTTGTTGTTTTATGAGAAAAACTAATAACGATATGTTCCCAGAATATTGTTCTTTCCGCGAGTTTAAATTTTGTTCAAATTGCGAATCGCGGTTATGTGTACGTTCGCATGACCAGCGGAGCACACTGATTGGTTAAACGGCTAAACTCCGCGCGACCTTCGGCTAACGGCTGATCGGACAATTTTGAAACGGCGCGTGCACGTTAATGTCACTGTAAATTTTGAAGTTTAAATGTCCAGATTTTTTTACCAAAACTGCATATTCTACCCAAAGGTTCTAGGCTATGACAGGTGTTCATTTATACTAATCTTCACTTTTTGAACGATTTGAGCTGATTTCATTCATTTTGCCGTTTTCTGACGTGCAAATCCCGTACTGTGTCTTTAGAGGCAGGGATCTTATTTTCACCCCTCGCGCAGCACAACAATACAGCACTCATGCCCTTAAGGTATCAATGAAGGAAATGTATGTGAAATCTGAAGATCAGTGTTAATTACTTAGAATTTAAACAAATGCGCAAAAATCAAATACCGTTCAGTAAATAAGCTATGCAATATACAAAATGTTTGTCTCTGCGAGACAGTAATTCAAATTAAAGTCTAATGGTCACCATAATTACATTAAAACCGAGTTTCTAGCTCCTATACTTTGCTAAAGGTTCTTAGATGGTATTTTATTTCATATACCTCATATATAGATTCCTCTCATCTGATTGGTTAAAAGTAGAGTCATTAAAATAGCTGGGCCCCCTTTTTTTCTAACAAGATGACGTCATGACAATCGACTGTGCCCGTAAAATAATAGGACAGCCTCAACACCGTGTTCATAGATAGCTCGTGTGTGCGCGCCCCCTGTACGATGAGCGTTGATTACAGTGTTGTAAAAGAGACTGCCTGTCGGGTCGCGCATGTTGACATGATTTTGGTAAGCTGATATTACAATTTTATTATGGTTCATTTCAAAATCCAGGCGTATGGCATACTGTAAATAGCTTGTAGATCTAGGCCTCGTCAGTTCAGGAAATCTTTTAACCAATCAGATGAGAAGAATCTATACATTCGGTATATAAAATAAATACTGACTGCTTAATATTCGGGGCACGGTTAAAATCATAGGCCCTCGGTGATGTCAAAACCATGACTATGCCCTCAGCTTCGCTTCGAGCATAGTCATGGTTTTGACATCACCTTGGGCCTATAATTTTAACCGTGCCCCTGATATCAGTCAATATTTGTATACTGTATACCAGTGTAGTTACACAATGTTAGTATTTTATGAATGCAAAAGAGAAGCTCTGCCTTTACTGTTTTAAATTTGTGGCGACCGGAAATGTAGTAGCATTCTCAGCACAATCCAGTCCCATGGGCCTGAATCAATAACAAAATAGATACAGAAAATCGGTCCCATCTGATGCTGATGGCAATTCATGTGATACATGCTCAGCTACAGAAAGATAGGAACCGAGTCTGAATATACAGGCATTTATGCCCACCATAATACAGTATTGTTGCAGTGCCACGATTTTAGTCAAAGGGACTGCTAGAACAAATCAGAGTAGGGCGCCATTCTCTTCTAAACTCCTCAAAACAGTTTGGAAATCTGAGTTCGATGAATTATTTCTCCCTTTTCGTAGTAGTAATCAATCCATGCTTGGTACCAACAGAAAGATTATTCAAATTTCTTTAAAATGATACCCTACGTCTTATGATTATTACATCGAGGAAAAGACAGTATTTCATAATGTGGGATAAAGTGTAAATTGAAAAGCTGCAAAATGACCGGCGGTCATAAAGAGTCAATAAAGAACATGGCTTTTGTATAGAGTTATGTCTTTTGTTCTCAGCTGGTCAGCCATGAATGTCAATTTGAAAATGAGCCCCTGCCACTACAAATGTTCATGACTTTGACAATAAAGGCTTTGCAAAATGACCCAAGTTTCCACTTTATGACCCACCTTATTTCTTATTTCCCTGTTGAAGAGTGAGTTTTCCAATGTCTTTCACTCTTTTGGCCATTGTGCATTGTAACACGAACATTATCATGGATTCAAACAAACTTATGCAAAAGCAAGCAAGCAAACAAACAAACGAACAAAAAACATGTATAGGCATTTAAAAGCAGAACTTAAACCATTAAGTCTTAAAGTCATAAACAAATGAAGTGACAGGGACTTCTTTTAAAACTGACATTCATGTCTGATCAGCTGAGAACAAAAGACATAATTCCATGCAAAACAACACGTTCCTTACCGATTCTTCATGACCACCGGTCATTATGCAGCTTTTCAATTTATACTTTATCACACATTTTCAAATACTGATCCTTCTCCGATAGCACAATCATAACAATTGGGTTATCATATTAAAGAAAATTAAATGATCTTTCTGCTAGTACCAAGCATGTCTTGACTGCTACTACAAAAAGGGAGAAATAATCGATTAAAATCAGATTTCCAAACTTTTTTGAGGAGTTACTTTGGCATTGGACCATTAAGTGTTCGCAACATTTTTCAACTCTCTTTTCTATAAAAAATATTTTACATTTTTAGCGCGGAGTCTAGCCGAGTAGTTTCTTTCTTGTAAATTTAATATCATTGCTATAAGGGGACAAAACTTCGTATCTCGTAAATGTAAAAACAATTTTCAGGAGAGCCAAAAACATAGCTGCCTTACTAGAAAATTGAATAGCAGTTTGTTTCCCGGGGGTGGGCACTTAGTATAATTGTGTGATACCTATGTGCCGCGGTTGAGACCCCCATTCCAATCTTCCAGAGCATCTCAATTTCAGAAGGTACAGAAATTTTTTGAGATTTTCAGTTCCAGAAACCCCAAAATTTGCCGTTTCGCTTCTGATTTTTTGCTCGGCCAGAGCATTGCCCTTTCAGCACGGCGCGCCGTTGGCGCGGCGGAACTTCGACGCTTTGTAGTTCCAGAGCATAGCATTTTGAAGTTTTCTGAAGCTTTAGCTCCGGTTCCGGAGACCCACATTTTTCGCTCAAGCCAGTTCCAGAGCCCCCGATTTTCGACTTCGGTGCGTCACATAGGTATCACATTGTAAATCGAGTGCCCCCCCCCCCCCGGGGTCTTTTTGCCCAGTGACACTACGCATTGTCACTGTGACAGTGCGTCTAATATTTACATTGTAGATTTGAAATACGAGAATTGGACGGAACAAAATCTAGCTTCTTATAGCTGCAAGGCAATATAAGAACCTTAATTTCAATTTCACCAAACACTGAGATACGATGTTTTGTCGCCAGAGTGATGATAACGCTTTTGTCGATAAGACGTTTGGTCTGCATGGGTTGGTCAAGGCGCTATTCCTCTAGCAGTTCCAGGCCCTCTTGGTCCAGTTGTCGATAACCACGTGACTTATTACGTCTTCCAATCTTCATATAGATGGCCATTCCAACGATGACAAGGACGAAGCCCACAGCTCCGATGGTCGCCATTTTGATTGGGGCTGTTAGCCACGAACCTGTGTTTTGAGTATATCAATGAAAGAATGAATAAAGTCTATTGGTTAGATATACTGTATTATTAGTATTAGTGGTCGACTGGTCCGGGTAGGAGTAGTGATGCTAGTGATGCAGTTGATTTATTCTATTATTATTGTTATATTGTTATTATTATTATTATTATTATTATTATTATTATTATTATTATTATTATTATTATTATTATTATTATTATTATTATTATTATTATTATTATTATTATTATTATTATATTATTATTTTATTATTATCATCATCATGTGGTAGCAGTAGTAGTAGCAGTTGTTGTTGTTGTTGTTGTTGTTGTTGTAGCAACGTTAACATAAATTTTAAATGATAATTTTCTTACCATCGCTGGAATCACCAGACTGCCGATCACTGGACCGAGAGGCAAGTGGTCCGTTGGAGATTGTGTGAGGTTTGGACCTCGATCCTGGGGACCCAACACTACGTTTAGATCTCGACACGCAGCCCTGTGCGCACGTTGAACCAGGATCGGTGTTATCACAAACTACCACCTCACAGTGAACGTACACCTGCAAATAAGAACGTACAACTGTATTTAAATCAAATTTCACACTCAAACCACTATGACACACGAAGACGTTACTTCATCTCCATTACCCCTTTTTTCAGACAGGGGTGTCGATCTACTTGTTAGGCCTATAGTGTATTTTCTGATTTTTCATATTTTCATGTCGCCAAATAATATTGTCATGTGTATTTTAATGTGTGGAATGTTATTCTGTGTCTTGAAAGTTTTTGTGTATATTCATTTGGGGCAGTATTTTAAGTATAATTTGATATATTTTTCTTGACATGTGTTTTATGTATCATCACTTATGTTCAGACTGCATACCAAATTTTATGTTTTACATGACAATAAATGAAATCTGAAATCTGAAATCCGTTTTTTCTGATGTGGGGAGGAAATGTCGACATTTTCTGCGCACCACACACAAACTATAAAATTACTCATTCTATAAAATTACTCATTACTCATTAGCTTCTTTTTTTATTTGATGAGTTGCATTACATTTCATAAATTTCTAAAGTTGTCAAAATTATTGGGGTAGGGGTAAAAACGATATATTTGGCCCCTTTATTAGGGGTGACTGCATGAGTAATCCTTTTCTTCAAGATAAAACAGTAAGACAAATTTGGAAATATAAATGTAATAGAGTGTAACAAGTATCTTGGGAAATGTGTTCACCTTGAAAAGAATACCACCCGGCGTGCTACAGAAGTGCGGACAGAATTTACATGATAATTCTAGCTTAAGATTTCATCTAATTTGACATGAAACGATTGTGAGCATTTTTTGTTAAAGTGGGACAAGTGTACATTTTAAAAAGTACACGAGTAGAGCGTGTGCAGATAATGACAAAACGATGCATCATTATCACCCAAATCCAGTAACCCAGTAACCCATTAACAAACATAATAACACCGACTTTAACCCTTGGTAAGGGCTTAGTTCGCCAATTTGCATAGATCAATTGGCGCACTGAAGACAATGGGCAGGGATTCACTAATCCCTCTTAATTCTTTTACTCAATACAATATCCCTCTCAAGGGACCAGCAAGTCATCCCTACCTTCTAAGTATGAAAGAGGTATGCCTATTGTGCAAAAACTACAAATCTCATTAGAAACCTGGACTGAACCTGAAGTTCATTTTAAAAATGTGGCAAATACACCATGCGTGCGCATCCATGAAAGACCTTGTTTCGTCACACCTTTTAACCAATCAGATGTTGAAAATAAGATGACATGTGGTTTTTAAATTGTACGGGGATAAATTATTTCACTTGAATAGCAGGTATTCGTGAGTATACTAGTTATTGCAAAGTAATGGCATTGACATTTTTGCGTGGCTCTTTCCAATTAAAAGAACCGAGAAATAATATCACCCAATCATTGAGAACAAAAAAAATCCGTGACGGTGACATAGATTTCAATCTAATATAGGACGTGCGTGCATCCACGAAAGGACTTAATTGTTACGTCACACTCTTGTCAATAATCGAAGGATAACAGCAACAGGACACATGGATTTTTAAATGTGACACTAGTAAAGTGCCTCACTTGTGTACCAGTTATTAAGAAATTTACTGGATCTTGTAAAGTAATAGGCTGGTCTTTCATTTACAGAGTAAAAGATACTACGTCGCCTATTCGTTTTACGTGTACAAGGAATGCGTTAATAGTTTCAATAATGTATGTACTTTGCGACAGAAAACACGTATCATTCTGATCTGACACAATAGAACTGTTTCATAATGTTATTAATGTTTCTCTCCCAAACTTAATGATGAATTATTTTTTTTTACCTGTCTCCATGAATACATTTTAAATGCGTACAATGCAACTTGCATACATTAGCTGTTGCCATGCCTGGTCTTGGGCAAGCTAGCAAGTGGTCCAACAGTGAAACTGTCAGAAACATATGCAAAAAAAAATCAAATACATTGTGAAATTGTGTTACTCGCAGTCAGCACACAATGACAACGCCTTCAATTCATATACAGGATGCGCGCGAATCAATGAAAGGGATTTTTACGTCACGCCCTTGTCAACAATCAAAGGATGAAACAAAAAAAACAAACGCGTGGGCTTTATAGTGCACACGAGTAAAGAGTTTCTCTCGTGTAGCAGTTTTACGCAAGTATACAGGTAAATGAATGGGCTCGTATTATGTGATCGTGGATCTGTCTCATTTGCAGTGGCAGAAACTATAGCCACGCCACCATTATTATGCACAATGAATACGTTAAAACTGTTCATAATATCTGCACATTGCGAGAAAAAAAATCCAATGCTAATCTCGCAGTAGCAGACAATGAAATCGAGTTCAATGATTAACAGAATGCGTGCGAATCAAAGAACGGGATTCTTGCGTCACACCTTTTTCAACGTTCAAAGGATGACAAAACTAACAGATATACGACTTTAGTTCCTTTGACTGTATGGAAATGAGAGAAAGATCCACAATCAATCCTTAACAAGATCCGGTATATGTGCGAATAACTGCTACAGAAATGAAAAAAAAAAATGCGAATAACTGCTACAGAAATGAAACTCATGGGAACTAAAACAAAACACGTGTCATTTTGTTGCCATGCCCTGATTGGTTGCTACGGTGTGATGTTATGAGTCTTGTCATGGATGCACGCATATCCTGAATGTGGTTGATGTCGTTGTGTCTAAAAATGTGTTTGATAATAAAGGGGAAAATTGCCATATTTAAACACTTTATCGTTCTTGTTTTTGTTTCTGGACCACCCAGTATATAGATATACGAAGGAACTATAAATATGAAATCATCACTTACCTCGTCATGCTCTCCGATAAAGGTGAATGCCTCAATATCAAATCCTTTGAACATGGTTCTCACGTCATGGAAATTAACGGTGGGATCCTTGGCACAGCTGAAAGATGGAGTGAAAATCAATTTCACGAGCTTACAATTGTAATCATGTTGTGACTTTTAAATCAGTAATACCTGAAAGAAATAGTGAGTTATCTGATTTGGAGTAAAACATAATTATTGGACTTAATTTTCTATTCATTTACAATATGAAAAAAATGTAATTTTAAGGGCGTGGATTACATTAGAGAGAACTATCTCACAACGTTTTTAACGAAAAACGTTTTACAAAATGGGAAGGCTATTATTAAAATGCATCTATTTATTCTACACTATACGTTTAGTTGTCTTTATCTAATCAAGATTTACCGGCAGAGGTTTGTAACCAAAGGGTGATGCAAAATTACTGTTTTAAATACAGTAATTTAGTATGTTATATACCCAACAAATATTTATTTCGGGCAGTTTGCTCATGGGCATGTATCTGCCTGCAAGATGTTCACTGAGCGTGAACCTTTATAATCAATCTCTTCAGAAAAGTGTGAGAGCAAATCACTTAAATAGAACTGACAAACATATTTGTTCTAAGTTACAAACAATTATGCTTTTACCTCATTTCAGTAAAATAAGTAATACAGCATGATGGATGTCGTTTGTATTTCGTTCACAAACTAAAATGTGTGACTATTTATTGTTTGTTGTTATTGTTTACATTCTCCCTATTAATAACATCTAAACAATCCTTTGGCCATTAGAAATTAAACCATGGCAATCACCCAACCCCCCCCCCCTTCGTTTGCATTTGATAAGTGATATATAAAACTGAATATATGTAAGTGAATAAAGGAAAAATCGTGAACCATTATGCATTCATGCGATCACACGGTGCTAACAACATAAAATGGATTGCAGTGTCCCATCGGATTTTCAAGAGTTTTTACGTTGCATTAAAGAAAAATCTGTGCCAATTGTTTTAATCATTTTAGGGCGCTAATCATCCTGCCTCGACCGTGAAAATGTAAGAACACAAAATAAATGCATACCCTTCTTCAATGAAATGATATTGAGGTTGGTCAAGGTCGTAAATAGACTTTGTAGCCCAGCAGTTGAAAATGAGGAGGGTTAAGTCGGTCACAGCTGCCAGATTCACTCCAAAGTACAACGGCTCGCCGAGGAAGACTAACGCTGATTGGTCAGCCGGTTGACTGAAAGTGCTGTCTGCGAAGCGATCGAGAGACATGTTAAAAGTCCCGTAACCCTCTTCCCTAAATGGGATTATACCGATTTTGGGTTTGTACGATGAGCCCAGGAGTCGGTCGCGTTTGAGGAGACACTCTACAGGAATGTGCAACCGAAAGTCTCGGGTGATCACACTACCGTTGACCGACGAAGGTTTGAAGTACGTGACTATGTTTGAGAAGACGATGTCATCAGCCGTTTGCTGTTTAAGAATTAAGAAAGCCATAGTATAGTTTAGGTATTATATTTTATTATATTTTTTGCCAGTGTTTCAGAATTAATGTATTCAAAGAAATCAAGAAACAACTTCAAACTTTCTGAATAATGAACTTTGGTATTATGTTGTATTTTGCTACCAGTTTGGGACGGATATCACTATGCTTATTTTTTTAGGACAATAAGCTGCTGGCTCCGAAATGAGAGGCATTTCAGAACTTTTTTTAGGGCACAAAGATGATATAGGTCTGTAAAAATACAATGGGAAAAAATGTTGTTCACCATTTACCAAAGTTAGATGCTGCCTGGAAGGGGTATTCTACACTGAATGGGTCGAGCTAGTTCAACACAACGAAAGAAAGTGGGCAATACAACTAGAAAACCGATTGACTATATTTATCCCGCCGCTTTCGTTTTGGGTTGGCCCGGAAGTTAGTAAGTCTGCAAAATGTCCAGGATGTTGATATACATCAGCGAATAATGGGTACATGTGATATGGAGAATTATTGACCTACATTAGTACTCATATTATTGTGACTCTGCTTGACTTAGTGCACCGTTCGGTGAATTTAGAAAATACGTTTTGAGTAAATTTCCAGCAGGTTAATGTTTCGAATGAATTTGAATTAATATCAGTAAATAAATGGGCTGTCAGTAGGAATTAGCCCGAGTCATCTCTTTAGTCATTTATAAAGAGTAAAAAGAGATAGATAGATAGATAGATAGATAGATAGATAGATAGATAGTTAGATAATAGATAGATAAATTTATAGATAAATAGATATATAGATAGATAGACAGATAGATAAATCGATAAATCGATGGATAGATGGATAGATGGATAGATGGATAGATAGATAGATAGATAGATAGATAGATAGACAGACAGATTGTGTCATCTCGTGACCCAAACTCCAACTTGCACAAGTTTACAAATGGTTAAATACAGTTGAAAACATTATATACAGGTCATTGAAAAAGCAGTAAAATAGGACATCAATCAGATTTTTCTTTTTGTCGCCAGTACATTAATTCATCACCATTTATCAGCACATATTTTGCTAGTGACAGTACAGTGCGTCTCAAAAAAAAAGCTTTACACTTCTAAAATGGCCCCCAAATAAAAAATTATCTCGAACTTTTGAAAAATTTCTAAATATATATATATGGAAGGTTCAAAGTCTCTTCTTTCATATGACACCAAACAGTCGGAAATTGTGTCATGCTTGATTGAGCAATGCCATGGAAATTGGGTTGCGCAGGAATTGGCTATCGTTGTAACAAAAGATACAAGGTCTCTTTCATTATGTGTGGAGCTAGGTGGGGATTGGGATATGTAAATTAAAGATCTTAGCGACTGAAAACATGAAAGACTACCGTATTGGGGTGAAGGGGTAGGGGGTGCTGGGTACGGGGTGATGGGGTGATGAGGTGGTGGGATGTGGGGGTGTGGGGGTGTTAGAGTGTGGGGGTGGTGTGTTACCTAAACCCACCACCCTACTATCTCCTCCAACCCACCACCCCCATACCACCCCTACACCCCACACCCACCCCACATCCACACCACCCCATCCCCACCCCACCACTCCCTTACTCCACAGTCTTTGTTTTCAGTCACTATTTACATATCCCAATCCCCAGCTGCACACATAATCAAAGAGAGCTTGTATCTTTCATTACAATGGATAGTCAATTCCTGCGCAACCTAATTTTCATGCCCTTTACAAAAGGTGGCAGTGCTCACTCAAGCATACAACAATTTCAGAATTTTTGGTGTCATATGAAAGAAGAGACGTTAAGTTTTCCATATATTAAAAAAAAATCCAAAAAATCGAAATAATTTTTTATTTGGGGGCCATTTCAAAAGTGTAAAGATTTTATTGACACACTGTATAACTGTCTCAACATTTGCGTTGTAGGGTGTTCATTTCTTTGTTCATTTCTTTAAACACCATTTCGGCATTTCTTCTTGAATGGAGCTTCCACAATGTCACCCAATATAGGAGGGTCGATCCGTGTTTCGGATTGGAGGGTGGGGAAGGCAAAAGTTGGAAAAAAAATCAAAAATGCTCGGCGCGCTTTGACAGTTTTGTATATTTGATGGTATTTTTATGCTAAGTTTAATGTTTTTCTATAGTGCTTTCCACTGCTTTT
>JZLH01S0226306.1:14613-26995 GCA_001188425.1 Eucidaris tribuloides
GACTATTGATATCGTATTGAAACCACCTGCAACAAAAATGTCCACTCTTCAGCTATACATCATACTCATGCCAGTATTATCTGGAGTATAGTTTCTGTGTTATTAAATATCAAAAACATCAAATATTATTTTTAACACCTAGTAGTAAAAGACGTATTAGATAGAAATTGATAGATCGGTACAAACAGTGGCGTAGCTAGGATTTTATCAGCAGGGGGGGGGGGCGGCACTGGGAAGGGGGGCCTTGAAATATTGTAAGGGGGCACTAAATCCTAGGTCAATTTTTTATCCGGTCACGCCAGCCGCCGAAAAGCTCAGCCGGGGGGGGGGGTAGTGACGATTTGTTTTTCTCCAAATCCCAGGTCCAAAATCTTTTCCCCGACACGTCAGTCGCCGAAAACTCGCTCAGCTGGGGGGGGGGGGGGAGGGGGTGGAAAAAGGCAGCAACGAATTTTATTTCTCCAAATCCTAGGTCACACATTTTCCCGGTAATAATTTTGTGGGGGGGGGGCACCTGGGCGGGGGGTACGTGCCCCCAGGCCCCCCGTAGCTGCGCCCCTGGGTACAAAATGTCCTCGATCTACTTAGACTGCAGTAGAGAAAATTTGAGCTCTGTTAGTCGGTGTTAAACACGGGATAATGTATGAGGAAATGTATTTTATTCTGCAATATTCACATTATCTTACCAGCTCTGGGAGTCACGGTGTTAATTGTGGTTATACCGACGGCGGCAGTGGTGGTAGTGGCGGTGGTAATGGCGGTGTCAGTGGCGGTGGTAATGGCGGTGCCAGTGGCGGTGGTAGTGGCAGTGGCAGCGACGGTGGTATAGGTGGTAGCGGCGTTGGTAGTGGCGGGGATAGTGGCGGGGATAGTGGCGGGGATAGTGGCGGCGGTAGTGGCGGGAATAGCGGCGGTGGTGCCTGGAAGCAAATCAAAAATGACAACGGACTAATTAATCACTTTTACAAGATACTTTGAGACGAAAAATCAAGAAAAAATCTATCAAACAGAAACAAAGTTTGGAACGAACGGATGTCTTCACCCTATATTTCCCCTGTAGTGAAGGAAGTTGTGTGTCGAAGTTCAAGCGAGGAAAGACGACGAAGGATGTAAGGAAATGTATATGCCATTCGGTAATTGTATCCCCCGGACGACGAAGTCTCCAGAGGACATGTTGGAATCAGCAGTGTTACTTCGCATTTCTTGTGTCCACCCTCTTCTGGCCAGTTTTCCCAGTGAATTTTATTCAGATTTCATTTTGAGGTACATTACATCATGAGAATCTAGCCGACTATTGTTTGTTTGTTTTTGGTAACAACGCCCTCGGTGCTCCGAGTTTTATGCAAAAGGATGAATTAGGGAAGATCCCCTTTTTGCGCTTTATACGATATTATTGATTGGATTTTCTTCACATTTTACATAGGCGTGTACTATATTCAGTAGAAGAAGATACCCATCATGCCTATAGGTTTTGGCGATGCTGCCATCATTGATCCGTATTTTACAGGGTCAAAGGTCATCCTGACCTTAAGAACATTCGCAAAAAGGCGTGTGTGTTGGCGTATGCAATGAATTGATTGTTACTCAATGGATTTCATCCAAACTTGGTATGAATGTGTATAATTGGTCATTCTGAGTTCCTATAATTTTTAGGTATCCCCTGTTTTCCGATCTGTATAAACTGTCGTGTTACATTTCTCGCAAATATACTCCGGATTCCATTAAAATTTGCTATATTAATGTATCATGGGAAAATCCAGCAGCGTATTATTTTACTGACATCGCCCTCTGTGTTCCGACTTTTACAGACAAATGTGAATTATTGAATGATATTCGCAAGAGGTGTACTATGAATAGAAGAACTAAAGGAAAATTCATGTTGGTTCGGGGGATACATTAGAGTTGTGCGTTAACAATTATTTCCTTACCAACAGTTTGAGTTACAATCTTGGTTGTTATCTGTGGATGTCTGGTGGTAGTAGCAGCGCCGGTGGGGACAGTGGTAGTGGTGGTGTCTGGAAACGAAATGACAATGACATCGAATTAATTAATCACTTACACAACATGCTTCGATGTTGTTAACAGTCTTGTCTGGACCTTTCGTGGCCACTTTAATTCGGAAAACGATGACACATCGAATTGCTACTGCACTAAAACTAATGAAATAATTCATTCTTTCCAAAATGTTGGTAAGTAAAACATGACCTATATAGGTCTCTCCTTGGTTCTCCTAAAAGCCAGTGTTCAGGAAGTGTCCATTACAAGGAAAAGAGAGATTTTACTCGTTATGAAATTTTCGTGGATTATTATCAATTCAGTCGTTATCACCAATAGAATATCTGAACAATTAGGCTGATGGAATCGGCCAAGAAACAACAATTGCATCTAAATTAATCTGTTGCGCAAATTTTCCATTAAAGGTACCCAATGTGCAAATGGGTGTGTGTTTTTATGTTAATTAGGTGCACTTTCCGTACTGGCATTAATACAAATACTTTGATTTATAAGTTGTTTGTTTGGGAAGCAATTAGTCAGAATCGAATAAAACGTTTCTTGAGAATAAACATCATGTAAATTAGAATAATCTGACAAAAAGGGGTTTAAGGATCCTACCATTAAAACAGAAAATGGCGTAACTTGAAATCAATTACAAGTCACTGAATCTCTCTTTGAAATTGCAGGACATTAAGATCAAAGACCGTACCATGCAAGGGCGTAATATGGGGGAGGGCCGCAAAAAGAAAAAGCAAAACGAAATTTGCACCCCTTTTCTGCATTCAACAGCTGATTTTTTAAGCTTTAGTTCCACCTCCCCAAGATATGCACCTCTCCATGCCACTTAAGTTTCACCTCCCCAAAATGTGCACCTCCCCGTGCCACTTAAGTTCAACTTCCCCAAGATGTGCACCTCCCCGTGCCACTTTAATTCCATCTTCCCAAGATGTGCACCTCCCCGTGCCACTTTAGTTCCACCTCCCCAAGATGTGCACCTGATCCCATGCTTAACCAGCTTAAGCCCTCGTCGTACAATGAATCTTCAATTCTCTAACTCCTGATCAATGCCTCACACTGTTAATGAGCATGACGCCAGGTGCAATGCCGCATGGGCAATCTTCCCAACGTTTCACTTCAAGAAGATAAAAAAACAAACTCTCCCAAACCATCTCACAACATAGGACATTTTTTTTTTTCATATTGAATTTGAACACAACCTTCCTGAAGATTCATCTCGTAAACTTTGTAGACTCACACATGGGGACAACTCTATACTTTTGTGTACAAAGTAATGAGTGATTGTTTTCATGCAGTCGTAGCGCGAGAATGTGCTCTGAAATTCACCTTTCTTAACAAAATTATCCTGAAATATTGCTCTAAATGGATAGTTTACCAATGACCTCAACATATAACTTGAAAATGAAGGACTCATCACTTCAATTTCATTGTTTAATTTTCCAAAATTTTTGCCCAGTGCCCTGAACGAAATTCTGTAAAGTCCTGTTTTGGTGGGACTGGATCATTCAATCCACATAGTACAAACTTATGGTTTGTTTTTTCCAGTGTTGGGCGTATGTGGTCCGTACAGCTTTCTGCTCAGGACCACATTACGTAGTAGGTGTGTGTAGGTTATGCACATGGACCTTCCGGTCAGATTGGAAGTCGTCACTGCACTTGTGCAGTACGTGCTAGCCCAAACTATACGAGGGTAAGTTGAAATGTTCATAGCCTGACTAAGAAAGGGTTATCCTACAGCAATGAAACTAGTCATGTTCTAGATTCAACCTTTTCTGATACTAACTGCATTGTTTCTTTTCAGATACCCTTTTCTTATTTTTCTTTTACATATGATTTTACATTGGCAACTGAGGTTTTTGTCAATGGTCATATTTGGCAGATTTTTTTTGATGGCAGAGACTTGTCCTTCCAGACAGGAGTCATCTTTCTGTGCTCTTCCAAGGCATTTCTGAGATTCTTTCTCGTGTTTCTGCCACATTTTAAGCCAATAACTTACTGGAATTGCATTTTCTACAGCAATAACCACATTTGACTGGATTTTCTTTAAATAAAACAGTGACACATGTATGTTCAGGCATGTCTTTGCCATGAAAAATCTGTTTTAAAATGACCATTTTCAGAACCCTCAACTGCTAATTTTAAATCATTTTTATCACAAAAACATGAAATAATATCTAAAAGAAACAATGCAGTTAGTATCAGAGAAGGCTGAATTTAATACATGACTAGTTTCATGGCTGTGGCACAACTATTTATTAGTCAGGCTACGAACTTTTCAGCCTACCCTCGTAATGTATTTCCTGAAGGGGTCAATCTTAGGAGACGTTCAATGAACACGTCCCAAGCACATTTCACGAAGTCTTCTTGAAAATCAAAGTCGGAAAGATTTTGTAATAAGCATACACCAGCTACAGCACAATTTTTACCTTGGTGAAGATGCATTCCCATCGGTTTGTTAAAATAATTTAGGGATACAAAGGAGTAGCTGGCGCCGTCGTCGTCAGAATATCCCAGTGCATTGTGGTTCCAGTCACTCCACAGAATTTCGCTTCCTTTTACGATGAGATCAAAAGGTCTCACTGTGCTTCCTTCCAAGACGATCCTTCTGTTGTTACCCGATAGATCGATCGATTCGATACGATTATGATAGCCATCGCCCCAGTAGAGTTGATTACCTGTGTAATTAAAGACAATACTTAAAGTAATAGGCTAACATTGTGGAGCTTCAATTTAAAAATGGTCAAACTTTGATATGTGAGCTACATAGTAGTGTTCAACTGGACAAATAACACCCTAGAATACAAAAGTGTGGAAAATTATGCTGCCAATGGCAAGATATTCATGAATAAACAATTTCTACTCCGGTGGATGATAAAATAGCCTAGATCTGCACACAGTAAGTCTATGGGAGAAAGTGGGAAGGTGAATCCGGTCAATTTGAATGCTTGTAGATTTTCACCTTTTTAAAGCACCAAATCATTTTGAAATACAATTTTTTCAGGGCTTCATTTTTAGACCTTATCAAAGGCACTTAGAGTGTGGAGGATATTTTTAACTGTTGTAGGCTAAATGTTAGCCAGTGGCTTTAATCAAAGCTATTTCATTACATTAGACTCTGTATGTGCTTCATGAATATGTGTTCGAAACCGATAAAATGCCAAGAGCGTTAGTTATTATCATTAAATGTTACAAGAAGGTGAAGCAGCACTTTTTTCACCGCAACCTTACTATACTTCACAAGATGACTCCCGAGGACTAGTATGATGATGAAGAAGGTGAAGGAGAAGAGGAAGAAGGGGAGGATGAGAAGTAGGAGAAGACGGAGAAAAGAAACACAGGAAAGGGAAGAAGAAAAAAGAAGGAGGAGGGGAAGGAGAAGAAGGGGACGGAGAAAAGCGGCAGGAATAAAAGAACGAGGAAGAGGAGGAAGAGAAGAAGAAGGAGCAGGAGGAGGAGGAAGAAGAAGAAGAAGAAGAAGAAGAAGAAGAAGAAGAAGAAGAAGAAGAAGGAGAAGAAGAAGAAGAAAAAGAAGAAGACGAAGAAGAAGAAGAAGGGAAAGAAGAAGGAAAAGAAGAAGAAGACATTTACGTGAATGTAATGATGATGTCAATTGAGTAGTTTAAAGGAGAATTGGCAGTATGACGCGTCCTTACCATCAGAGCTGAAAGCAATTCCATTGGGCCAGGTAATATTCCCTTGAACAAAAACCTGTCTGTTTGATCCATCCAGATTGGCCCTTTCTATCTTGGCTGAATGTCCCCAATCAGTCCAATAAAGTTGTCTACAAAATAGATCGGGCGAAATGAAGTCATGTGATCCATTTTCAAATTTATATCAATACATCTTTTCTGAATTCATGGGAAGTTACTCACATTTTGTGACTAAAGGGAATTTGAATTACCGTTTGGACAATTATCCCTGAACGATTATTACTTCTTGCTCCCCGAACATCCCCTTGGATACATGTAACTACCACTTGGGGACAACTACCCCTCGGACAATTTATTTCCTGGGACGATACCACCTGGCTACTCCCCTTGGATTAAGAACCGCCCCCCCCCCTCTTCCGCAGGAATATTACCCGTGCAGCTGCGGGAAAACTATTCTACTTACTTGGGGAGGGGGCAAACATATTTTTGAAAGTTTTGAGACACGGGCTGTTGTAAAGTGAGTTGTTGGGTGTCCTTGTGTTCAGGGAACCTTCCTTTACAACTTTTACGTGGACTTACTTGAAAATGGGCTGTTGAAGAAAATGGTGGCTACTTTTCAAAATGGCTGCCATTAAGTTGTTGTGAAGGTTTTAAAAATAACATTGTAATAGATTATTTCAGCTTGAGTGTGACATCACCAAATGGGGATAAATTTTTTACGATATGATACCGTATTTAAGAGCAATGAAGTTAATTTCACTTGAAATTTACGGGCAGAAATGTTATTTTTCACCAGTTTCTTTTCCAAAATATGAATGAAATGATGATTATGAAAAATATCGCTAAACATATTTCCCTATATCAAAAATCCTTTCAAGCTATGAATTCGTTTTTTATTTGAAACTGCCTTAAAAGAAGCTATAGCCATCCAAAGTTGATAATTTGATATTTAGCTGAAACCGTGCAATACATACAGTGTGTCCCAGAAAAAAGGAAACCGGATTTCATGGCAAAAATATTCCATCATAATGAATAGTTTCTTCAATAAATTAGGTATGATTGTAAAGCTGTGTTCCTCTTCTTTCATTTGATACATTACTTTTTATTAATCGTTCACGCATAATTGAACTAAAACGATGGATATTGGTGCTACCAAAGTTTCATTTGCACGCGCATATTCCATCTTTGAATCCATTTCATGGTAAAAAATGTAATTGTTTTTAAAAATAAAAGCATGACGTAAAAAGTCAGAATTTTCTCTTTTATATGACACCTCAGGAGTAAAAAGTGAATTATGTATGCCGGAGAACAAGTAAAATTAAAACATGCCTGTTTTACGGTGATTTTTTAAATGAATAAATTTTGAGAACTAGAGGCGAACAGAACAATACCGTTCACGCACGGCTTCACATAATATCTTGCTCGGGACACAACAATAAGCTCCGAGTCATGTTCGCAAGGGTAATTTATTGCTTGCTGGCTGCCAATTCCTGAAAACTTACTGGGGAAATGCTTTGGAACTTATCTGAAAGCAAAGCATAAATTTAATATTGTTTTTCTCACTGTATGCAACGCTGATTTTCACATAAATGTGGTATCATACAAAGAAAGATAAAATAAGCTTTCAAATGTGTTATCAATGTCGAAAATATCTATAATCTTTAAAGTATATGTAAAGTCTTATGAATTCATTGCTGTGAAATGATTTTATACCAGTGTCACTTCTTATTGTCTTTGCTCAGCCATGCGTAAATGGGAATCTCTGTGACCGGTATTAAATGCAAGAAGAGAAAATATGCTTTCCAACCATGTACAACTTATGTTTCATACTTGTTTTTAAGATATTGAAATATCTTCATCAATCTCGGTTTCCTTTTTTCTGGGACACACTGTATAATCCGTCCATCAATGTGCGTGTTATATTTGGACACGCAGGTCATTGAATGTTCGCGAGATATAGCTTAATTCGTAGAATACGTTTGGCCTTCTTACTTTGTTCTGTTTCGAACAAAGCGTTGAAACTCTAATGGGCTTATATTTCGAAGAGGGTTAGGAGCTGAATGTGATTTATAAATTTCCTAATTTCGCTGCTTGAATTCCTCTTTCTTTAGTTAAAGCTGAATGACATGATTGGGAGAAATAAAAAAAAATGCCTTTAGAACTGAACTGGTTGAAAGACATACCGAATTTACACCGGCTGGAGTGGATCTCAGGCTGGCTGGAAGGATTTGTCTTGAGTTTGTTTACTTAAGGAGAATCAAGCATGAACAGTCCAGCAGTTTAATTCTATCGGGGCACGATAGATTTAATCCCCATAGAAGGCTATACTACAAATTTGTCTGTTACGAGGCACACTTATGGACACTTTTAAAATGAGTCAACTTTTGACTACAACATTTTCACAGTAGAATCCCTGCATAGTTTACTTGATCCTAAAATAGTTTTTCCCCAAGTTGAGGACTACCCCCAATCATGTCATTTACCTTTAACCCATTAGCTACGGGAACCGGATGTGCCCTGTGTTAACTCTATGGGATTTTCAGAATCTCGGAGGCAAGGGTTTAAGTGAGTTCGAATTTACCTGGTGTCTGGGTGTATTAGCATTGCTCTCGGTTCATTCAAACTGCTATTAATGATGACTTGTCGCCCAGAGCCATCCAAATTGGCGGATTCTATCACATCGTTGCCCGTATCAGACCAGTAGATTTTGTTTTGTACGTTGTCGACAACAAGACCATCGGGAACTGAAACAACGAAATAAAACAGTACGGGAGTCATGATAATAATAATAATAATAATAATAATAATGGGTTCTTTTAGTGCACTATCCACACAGTATCATAGTGCTTACACATTATTATTACCCCGGTCACTGGATACATTAATTCAATCCAGCACTTATAGTGCTCACTCTTCACTCCCAGGGGAGCATTCCAGCCGCCATTTTACAGGCGCGCACATGCTAATCATTCAACATAAACATTCCCCTCCTACCGGGTACCCTTTTATACACCTGGGTAGAGAGCAGCAGTGTGGGTAAAAATGTCTTGCTGAAGGGCATTCGTGCCGGGCAGTAGCTGGGTTTGAACCCACTACCCTTGGATTGGGACACGAGTGATCTACCACTCAGCCACAACACGTCCACATGATACATGCATTGCGTATAGGGCCATCTGGAAAGACCGCCAAAATATTGAATATATGTTCTGTCCTGTCCTGTCTTATCTAAACAGAAAACCGCAGACTCAGAGCAGTAGATCAGGAAAAGTTTGATTAAGAGCGGAAAATAAGAATAAAGATTTGAGTTTTTCCCCAAGATTATCATAAACTTGGCGATGTTGAGATATTCACTGTAGGTACATGTATCCCTCCGATTGTTTGTTTGCAAAATATCACCAAATTTTCATTTTCTTTAATGTTTATGCCTGAACAAACTGCATTTGCATGTTGGAAAGTATTAGCCTAAATGCATATAGAGAACATAGATGAAGAATATATTTCCTAAGAGAGAAGCACGGAGAAGTTAGTGACATCTTCTCTACGAAACAAGTGGAAGTTGCGCGGAAAAGAAAATGCAGTCTTGCCAATTTGAAATGATAACAAGAATTAAAGAAAAAAAAAAACAATAGTCCTAACTTTATTTATGTATCTGCCCGATTTCCTCAAACTTCACTTGCCTGGACATTATTTTGAAATCAATTCCAATCAGTCCGGAATTCTGGAACTGCTTTTTAAAGACTATGTTTTTCATTTGCAGACCGAACCGTTTTTCCCCCTCAAATTTGGTCCAATTAACGATGTAACCGATGAATCACTTCAAATTGGGCCTTTGTTAAAATTTGCATTGAATGATGGTATTCTAGATTTCAGACACTGGATGTAGCTCATACGAGTTTTTGACCTTGTGAGCTTTGATAAGCTTTTCGTTTTTTCTATAGATGATCAACAGGTCAGATCTAGCAATCAGACTAGTTTAACATCTGTATAAACTTCAAATTCACTCTGTTTGACCTTTATCAGCCCTTATTTTTACGAAAGCAAACTTTTCAGCCTCAAGGCTTTAGTGAGAGGCGACGATTACATTATTAATGATTTAACCTTATCTCAGTCATCGATGAGTTCATTTCTGAGTGTGCAAATCACGGACACAATCTTCAAACTTCTACTTGTTCAAAGCGCCTTACCACCAACGTTAGTTTGCGCTACGACCTGCCGGTTTGTGCCGTCCACGTTGGATCTAACGATGGACCCCGTTCCGTAGCCGCTATTTTCAGTCCAGTAAACCATACCCGAATCGGCGTGATAATCTAATGCTACTGGTGTCTCGGTTGTACTCAGTATTCGACGGAGGTTCAAGCCTACCGTGGCGTCCGACATGTGGATCTCCCCGTCACTGTCAGCTACAAACAAAACTGCCATTTCTAAAAAAAAATAATAATAAATAAATAAAAATAAATAAATAAATTAAAGTGAGGGGATATGATACACAGTAAAAACGCTGTTATATTTTTTTAAACAACTGATTTAAATTGTCACTCTCAGACATTGTTCATTTTTTTTCAATAACCATGATTGTGGAATCCGTCTTTATGTTTAAAATAATTTAAACAGCGTTTTTACTGTATATGCGAAATGTTATAATGCACTATAACCACCAAACAGTTTTCATCACTCATCATCTTCAGAATTACAAGAAAGGTAAAACGAAGAAGAAGAGGAGGAGAAAGGGCGAAGGAGGGAGAAATGGAAGAAGAGAACAGGATACAAGGAGATGAAAAAGAAAGAAATAACCAAGAAGAAGACAGGAGGACTACGAGAGAAAAACTACAAGAAAAAAGAAGAGGAGAGAAGGAGGAGGAGAAGAAAGGGAACGATAGAAAGAAGATTCAAAAAGAAAGTTACAATAACAGAAAACATAAAGAAGGAAGGGAGGAGAGAAAAAGAAGAAGGGAGAAAGACAAGTAGAAGGAGTAGGAGAAGACGGAGAAAAAAACCAAAAGAGAGAAGGAAGAATGAAAAGAAGACTAAGAAGAGGAAGGGGAAGAGCAGGGCCAGGGTGAGTAGGAGGAAAAGAATTAAAATTAAGAAAACAGGTAACAGAAGAAAGAGACGAAATGTCAAGAAATGAAAACAGAGAAGTAAAGGAAGAAAATGACAAGGAAAAGAGGAAGAGGAACAACAAAAAGAAGTAGAAAAAGGCCCGAGGAGGACGGGGAGATGATCATGATAACAATGATGACATACAACGAATAAAAAGATAATATCGGAGGGAAAAAAATCCATTATTTAGGTATGGCTGCATCCATCACACGACTTTTATTATAATTACTGTTATGGTGAATATCAGTCAGTCATCGACAAAACCAAAATAAAAGGAGAACAAGAAAATATTAGAGGGATACCCATACTCACCGACAGACACCCCTTCACACAAACAGTCAAAGTCAAACCCCACAAGCACACCCACCCACCCAGCTATCCATAGACACATGCACACACACTTGTGCGCGTGCACCCACACTTCCCCCACACATATACACACGCACGTACAGACATACATACACACACGCCCGCACACACACACACACACACACACACACACACACACACACACACACACACACACACACACACACACACACACACACACACACACACACACACACACACACACACACACACACACACACACACACACACACACACACACACACTTAATTACACGCACATACCTGGTAATGCTGTGCTGTCGGTTGCGGTAGGGGGCGTTGCTGTTGCTGCAAGAAAAAAATACAACAGAAAACAGTATAAAAAACCTTTTCCACACAAACAGACAAAGTTAAAGACGCTATATAACACTGTGAAAGATCCGTTTAAAAAAATTGTCGAACTTTGCTATCTGACATATCTGACAGTGTTTGAATGGACAAATTAACACCCTTATGTGAGATATAATTTCGATCGTTTATGGGTAATCAGACGAGTACGAAACACAGTTCATCGTCGGTAGCCCGGCAGAAGGGCCCTAGCATATGTTCCCGGTATAAGGGCCTTAACAGTAAATTTCCTCTATTTTAAGATATATTGTCGTATTTGATATTTGTAATTAACATACTGAAAGAAGGATCCAAAATATCACTCTACTTTGATTTCATGTGTAAAGTGCCAATAGCTTTCAACGTATAGACAATTTAGTGTTAAGGACCTTCTGCCGGGACCATATGCTAGGGCTCTTCTGCCGGACAACTGACGTCATTGCACATGAAATCTCACCTTAACACATTGAATCTTTGTTTCAAAATTACAGGAAGACTGTTTACACGAATTTTATTAATGCCATAGCATCAAAATCAATTCATGAAACACTAATGCCTAATATCCACGTAATTCTTACCTTTTTCACTTTTTCACTAAACCTGATGCAATTTAAAAACATTAAAACAGGGCCGTTTCCTTTATTCGTCTTTATTCGTCTTGGTAAACTTTGACAACCTGGTTAGAGTTGCCAAAACCCACTACAGGAAAAAGGCTTTATTAATATTCATAACAATCTGTAAAGAATGAAGTTGCCATCACATGATGAGAATAAGATCTTATCTAATTGAGATCATTCAATATTCAATTATTGTGCAATTATTCAAATATCTTACATTCACCTAGTTAATTGTTACAAATTATTCTATTGAATTGTTTGACGTGGAGGACGACAGTCTGCTTTT
>JZLH01S0226317.1:19264-29762 GCA_001188425.1 Eucidaris tribuloides
GTCATCAACTTGGGATAAAACTATTCTAGAATCAAGTAAACTATGTAGGGATTCTATTGTGATTTTTTTGTAGTCAAAAGTTGACTCATTCTGAAATAATATTCATCAGTATGCCTTGTAACAGACAAATTTGTAGTATAGCCTTTTATGGGGTTTAAATCTATGGTGCCCCGAGAAAATTAAACTGCTGGCCTGTTCATGCTTGATTCTCCCGAAGTAAACAAACTTCGACAAATCCTTGCAGCCAGGAGACACACTTCAGCTGGTGTACATTTAGTTTATCTTTTAACCAGTTTGGTTCTAAAGACATTTTTTTTTTAATAATTAACCTCATGTTGGGTAAATTTTGGGTAAACTTCTTTTACCCAATATTTTTACAGTGTAGGGGCGGCCACTCATCCGTCCCCCTCCTGCGGCGCTGCCCCTACAGTCACCAGCACTGACCTCAATAACAGGAATTAGGATCTGCTGAACAATTGTATGCGGTGAATACAGTTAAGTGAAACACGATTGCAGTCATGGACACAAGTTTGGAATATATTTTTCTACCAAGTGCAGTTTTCAATCTTCGGGAAAAGGTTTCTTGTCCTAATATAGAGACAGAGGTGGCGCCAGAGGGGGTAGGGGGTGGGCGGCCACCCCTATTTAAATGGCAGGAATTTTACTGTTTTTCGGAAATGTCGCCTTCCTATTGTTGTTGATTTTCCTAGTAAAAAAAAAAAATAGTTGGCCAAAAAATGCTTTTTGTCGTCGGCTCCCTGCCTGCACTTGTCAGACACTGTTGGGCTTGCATTTTGGCTAATAAAAAAAAAAAATTGGCAGGCAAAATTTTCCCGACGGTTTTCGCCCCTCCTTAAATTTTACCCTGGCACCGCACCTGAGTCGAGCTCATTTGAACCTAGAAAAAAAAAACGTTCTGTAAAGGTAATTGCTCATTATTCGTAAGAAATCTATTTGCAGCAATTTAATTTCATTAAAGCCATGGAAACTGATGACACTTTAAAAAAAATGTAAGCTACATACTCCTCCTTGCTTTAAGTGTCTTTAATAAGATCTAAGAATGAAGCCCTGGAAAAAATTCTATTGTAATCAAAATGATGATTTAATGCTTTAAAAAGTGAAAATCTACAAACAACTCAAGTTGACCGGATTTACCTGCCCATTTTCTCCCATAGACATACTGTGTGTAGATCTAGGCTATTTCATCCTCCACTGTAGTGGAAATTGTTAAGTCATGCATATCTTGCTACTAGCAGCATAAATTTTAAACGTTTGTATTCTAGGGAGTTTATTTGTCCATTTAAACACTGCTATATACCTCAGATATCAAGTTTGAAAATTCTTCGAATTGAGGCTCCACAATGTTGGTCTGTTACTTTAAAGGGAGTGTGATGTTGTCCTACAGGAGACTTACTGTGCTGTGACCAGGGGTCATGCTGACACGTCACCTCCTGTTCTGTCATGTTTGTAGGAATCCTTGCCGTCTGTCTAATAAACAAATTAGCTGACGTGAAAAAAGAAGGTTGTGATCCTTGTTGGTGTGTTGATGGAATTATGTGTGAGGGATGTTGTAAGACCTGAAACGGGGTCCCTAGTGTGTGGTAAAGGAAAACAAAAGAGAGGACAAGGCATTATAAAGAACAAAAATACTAACAAGAAAACATTAAAAAAAATATAAAAACTACATAAAGGAAAGAAACAAAGAGACAAACTAAGAAAGAATGACAGAAAGAAAGAAAGGAGATAATTTTCTACACATTCCACCTGCCATGAACACTTAAGTCCCACAAGAAGCCTGCACATTAGTGTTCAATTGTATTTATAAACTAATTATTAATAAACACCCTTAACATTAAATTTAGAATTAAAGAAAAGTGTATATACCGGTACATTACGGGATTTTTAAGGTTCTCGGTTTATTGGTTCATATCAGTCAAAAACCTACTAAAAGAAAATACCGTCATAAGCTCATAAATTAAGGAACATTGATTAAATTGACCTCATCCATCGCTGGATTACAGTTCTAGCAAGTTAATAATTACTGCAATGAAGTGTAAACCGAAACACCACTTGAATGGTCTAAAAATAATCTCAACTGCCAGCCCTGAAAGAAAAAAAATGTCTACATGTGTACACTCCTGCTCACTACTAAATATATTGTTACTTCCAAAAAGCATAAAAATCAAATTAGTAAACGGATGATCGAGATGCGGATCGCTTATTTCTGTTGCATTGTTTTTGTTTGTCTCTATTTATTTATTTGTCTGTTTTATTACATATATAATTGCGAGGGGACTATCGGTTCCGTAGTTGACGTGTGCATTGTGTTTGTGTCCCCGAGTGTGTTCAAAGTGTTAAAATTTGCTTCTCTTGACCGGCTGTTATTATGCTCAGGCTGATAAAGCTATGTGAGGGCTTACAAACTTTGTACACAGAATTGTGAAATTTATGAATTATGATAATTTGCTTTCAAAATCACGCATGAAAATGATACTATCATGTTTTGTTTTTATTTTACAGGGAATTTCGAATCTATTTACTTTATACAAAAAGGGGGGCCGCATTGGGGCTTCGAAAAATGTAGGCCAAAACACAATTTCCAAATATCTTAACTATGTAAATTTACTCAAAAAAGTTCTATTATTATTTCTCCATCAAGTTTGATATGGTAGTAGTTTGTGAAAGGGCTTAGTGGGGGCTTAAATAGACAGAAATGGGTTAAAATCGTTCTTTCAATAATTATTCTCATTGATTTTACGACTCTCAAAACAAACACATTTTTTATAACTGTTAGTAGGCCCCTACATGTCTCAAATCAAATAAGCTTGTGGGTGACAGCTAGTTGATATTTTATTTAGTTATGAAATTTATTACAATTTTTTGGAAAATTAGTCCATGCATGTACGCCGAAATCAACGCCATCTCCTAGACGTTCACTTGCGGCGGAAACGCATTTATGGATTGCGTAATCATTTGTTTGCGTATTTATTAATTCTTGCATGTTTTTTTTACGGTTTTCTGCTAATTTTGGGGCACAAAACAATGAATTTCCTAGTACTAGTAATGGCAGCCACGTGACGTCACATCACGGAATACGCCCATGAGCCATCGGGTATACCCGGATCAGCATTATTATTGCCACAAAGATGCATGTAATAAAATGAAGCCCATACACCCTGTATGTAAGTACAATCTACCATGCCAACTGAAGATCGATCAAAAGGCAGCGGAAAAAGCATTCTACTCTATGAAGCTGAGTGTACGACTCTGTATCCAAAATCCTTGAGCGAGGAAGTGACGGATGCTATACAGGGTGGCCTAGAAAGAATGCTACGAGTATAATCGCTAATTTCTTCACCATTATCGGCAAAATGTCATTAATTTTTATTTCATTAGTTAGAACAGTCTTTTTCCAATAAAATGATATCAAGACCAGTGATTGTGAGCAAGGCGTTTTGATTCTAGGGCCATTTTTCGGAGGCAATGCAATTTCCCAAATTTGCCAATTTTTCAACAGCGGCGGTCACAGGAACGCCGAGATATTCTGGCCTCTCTGCTTGCCATACCAGCTGCATACCGGAAAAACCACTATGACAAAGGGCTGGAATGCCCTCGCTTTCATAAGGAAGACGATGCGAGGTATGTCTCTGTTGTCATCGCGGTTTGTCCGGTATGCAGCTGGTATGGCAAGCAGAGAGGCCAGAATATCTCGGCGTTCCCATGACCGCCGCTGTTGAAAAATTGGCAAATTTGGGAAATTGCATTGCCTCCGAAAAGCGGCCCTAGAATCAAAACGCCTTACTCAAACTCAATGATCTTGGTATCATTCTATTGGAAAAAGAATGGTCTAACCAACGAAATAAAAATTAATGGCATTTTGCCGATAATGGGGAAGAAATTAGCGATCATACTCGTAGCATTCTTTCTGGGTCACCTTGTATAAGCATGCTCAGGACAGTTGCAAAATGTCAGTTGGATAAAACATCCAACACTACAAGAAATTCATGGAGACAAACCATGAATTTCTCAAACACTCCAGGAGAGACCACTCAAATTTGCAGGGCACTGCTACAGAAGTGCTGACGAACCAAAACCAGTATTGAGGGCACCAACACAGTGAAAAGGGGGCCGTGGAAGACTGGCTATCAACTATATAAACCAGAGATACAGAGATACGGGACTTATCCTTGATGAACTGGGAAAAGCAAGGGAAGACCGGGAGCGGTGGAGAACCATCGTCAAAAATGTTTTCGACCTTGGGCGACCATGAGTGAGTGAGATAAAGATACAAGAAACGAAGAAGAGAAATGACTCCGAAGAGCAGTGCACATTATTCTTGTTCTTTCAGATTCCAGTAATACTAACACCCAAAGGCGTACCCAGAGAGGGGGTGTTGTGTGTTTAAACACCCCCGTTTTACCAAAAGGGGTGTTTTATACTTTATTTTGTGAGGGGTGTTTCATAATCTATTTTTTCAGGGGTGTTTAATACTCTGTTTTCTACCCTTTCATGGAAGACATCCCCTTGAATTTTGGCCGTGGAACCGTATGTTGTAGGACATGATGGACTTAAAAATGTGGAAAATATGCATAATGTGATTTAGCCGTATTGTTTGTGTTTTGTTTTGGCAACCTCACCCCCATCTGCCCCTGCCCACTGAGCGACTTTTCGGCTGTACGTGCAAAATTTTGAAGTTAGGATTTCGTTTGGATTTTTTTTCGCCGATTTCTCCCCCCCCCCCTCCCCTCAACTGAGCGGGCGAAAAAAACCTGCGGACTTCGGATTTGGCCGCGCATGACCCCCCCCCCCCCACTTTAGAAAATCTTCCGTACGCCTATGCTAACACCACATCTACATATGTTCATAAGGCCGATTCTACAGTGTTAGCAATGTCACATTTTAGAGGTGATTCGCTACTTTTGTATGGTATAAAACCAGAAAAGCAAACTCCATGGAAGGAATGGTGCATGTGAACATGTTAACTCCTCAACCTCTAACTTGGCCTCGGCGGGCTCTCGAATTTGGTCAGTAAAGTTACAATCCAGGGACATGACTATTTTGATATCTTCTTTTGTGTTCACTTCAAGACAAAGAACAATTGAAATAAAGTGACATGTGCTCTTAAAACTCATGGCAATCTTCTCACCATATGCTACAAAACGTGCATGATATATGCTGCAGGAGAAGAGATTTTTACCGTTTCATATACAGGGTAGCCAAGAAAAACACACACATTTGTTTTCTTCCAAGAAAATTATTTTGTGTCCATTTATTGGATAGCTTGTTCTTTTCTGAGCAATTCCACATTTAGATGGTCAATTTTCGTTCTGTACTTTTCATTTCAGAGGAAATTTTGCAAAGCAGTGCATTCAGCTTTCTAGTGGTGAGGCGTCCTACTGATGGCGTCCCGTACAAATTACACGTAAACCAGCGCGCGCAAACAAAATTTACATTGCTCAACAAAAACAACCCTAAAACAGAAAACATCCGACCAAAATAGATGATCAATCTACTCAAAACAAAATAGTTAATCATATTAGTTAAATGAATATGAGCAATTAGGAATTATTGTAAATGTAAGCGTGCAGTTGTTTTTTTTTGGGGGGGGGGGCGCTATTTTACATTGTCACTTGGATAGTACATTTTATATGTGGTTTTCAGGAGGGGGCTGCCGAGAACTAAATTCTCGGTAAAAAATAAAATTTGAGCATGTTTCTACATGAGATATGAGCTAAAATTTCGGAAACAATTGTAAACTTCATTATCATGAGCAAACAAAAAAAGTTTTGTCACTTTATTGATAGGACGCCGACAACATGCGACTCAAAGGTATGACGGGGATGGAATCACATAGCTTACCTTGAAATGGACCTCTACCTCGATTCCACCGTCGTATGCCCATAATGCCCGATGGATACCACGAAGATAGGAGTCGAGTTCGCCGTCGACGTGAGAACCATTGTACCAAAACCTACACACACGACAAGCAGAGGTTGATGAATGGGCTTACCGGTATAAACAATACAGTAATACAATATGAATGATTCGTAGGGAGGTAAGGTTAAAAATTATAAACAACAAAGAAATAAAAATAAAAAAAAATCATTATGAACAACCAAACACTATGAGGTAACAAAATAATAACGATAAATATGATAACAACATTAATGATAGTAATGATACTACTACTTCCACTACTATTACTACTACTGCTACTACACTACTACTACTACTACTACTACTTCTACTACTACTACTACTTCTACTACTACTACTACTACTACTACTACTTCTACTACTACTACTACTACTACTACTACTACTACTACTACTATTCATATTACTACTTCTATTACTACTACTACTACTACTACTACTACTACTACTACTACTAGTAGTAGTAGTACTACTTCTACTACTACTATTACTACTACTACTACTACTACTACTATGAATCCTACAACTGTTGCTATTACTACTTCTACTGCTACGCGTGTTATGACCTCAGGCTGCAGACAAATAAAGGGTTATGACTGTTTGTTCCGTCTGTCTAAACATACACTGCCTTAATAATTATGATTTAATCAATGACTTGCTGAGTGTACTGGATGTTTTTCTACATTACACCGACGGGTAGTGTTCGGTGGCTGATTTATTTAATTCAATTGTATGATTAAATTAAGCATGATCGTTTACATCTTACACGACGACTTGTACAAGTAAAGCTGTATCGAAAGCTGAAATATTTCATGTCATGTAGGTTAGTAATTCAAAAAATAGGAAATGATTTAAGAACTCAGGCGTTGTGAGGGTGTGTACAAATTGTGTACAGACATCGCAACGACGTGGCACGCAGGTGGCAATGATTCGATGTGTCTCCGATTTCCGAAACCCGTTCTAGTTTCCCTTCTAGTTCAAGTTTCTATTGTAACAATTCTTTTCTGTATTTACTGTGGTTTAGCCCTGCCCGACCCTATTGTTATTTTTTATTGTTATTTTTGTAAAATGGTTTCTCCGGTTGTTTGAAAGTTTTTCAGAATTTAAATAACATTACATGAATATCATATGACAAAATTGCAATATTATTGATAATATATGTACAAATTATACAAATAATCATTGAAGTAATGCAATGTACACAAATTGCATTATACATGTACACATTACATACACAGAAAAACAGTTAAGATAATTACAGTTTGCACGACACAGGATATACTATGGGTACAGGGGCGGCGGAACGGGGGGAGGGGGGCAGGGGGACGGGGCACTTGCCATCTCAAAATTTCGGCTAGGATAAAAAAAATGACCTGTTTTCAAAATGAATTGTGTCCTTTGTGAAATGACACTTTCATATCTGCTCATTTTGTTTCGATAAAGGTGATTCTCTTTTATTTTTATGTTCTATTTTCTTCATATTTCATTCATTTTCTTTCTTGTTCGATCAAAAAGTATCGTTCGTGAGGGAACTTCTTCTCTTCAACAAAGAAAACCACTCCTTAAGAAGAAGAAGGCCCATTCTTCTTTAACT
Source organism: Eucidaris tribuloides (assembly GCA_001188425.1). Lineage (NCBI taxonomy): Eukaryota > Metazoa > Echinodermata > Echinoidea > Cidaroida > Cidaridae > Eucidaris > Eucidaris tribuloides. The sequence goes on from JZLH01S0226317.1 coordinate 26,796, forward strand.
GAACTTCGCGCATTCGCATTGTGCATCATGACTGTGTAATTCTTAACGAAACTATACGGGTTTTATCATCTCTGCCCTCCTTAAAGATTGTGTCAGGGATGTGCAAGTCCATTACTTCCCTTCATTATCAATACCAAACGGTAGTTTAGTACTTACAAATGGTGTGTTGAAAGTCTGAGATCCATACGTCATGAACTTGTTGTTTTATGAGAAAACCTAATAACGACATGTTACCAGAATGTTGTTCTTTCGGTGAGTTTCAATTTTGCTCCAACTGCGAATCGCGCTTACTGTGCACCGTAGCAAGACCAGCGCAGCCCTCTGATTGGTTAACGGCTATCCCCTGCGCGACCTTTGGCTAACGGCTGATCGGACCATTTTGGAACGGCACGTGCACGTTTGACGTCGTGGATTTTTTTTAATTTGCTCCTGAGCAATTTGAAAAAGGATGAAGTTTAACCGTCCAGATTTTCACCAAAACTCGAAATTTTATCCAAAGTCTCTATGAGAGGTGTTTATTTATATTAATCTTCACATTGGATATGATTTCAGCTGATTTGATTCATATAGATGTTTTTGACGTGCAAATCAATGACACAATCTTTAAAGTGTTTGCTGATTGATCCTTATGGATCCGTTTGATCTATATGTTCTTCGTCTTTTTAACACACTGGGATAAATTCTGAGTTGAATCTAGCGCCAGAATAGACTAAAAAGTGAGTTTCACAACTTAAAATTTCCATATTTCCCCAATCCGCGAGCGAGTTGCACTCGCTCGCGGATAGGATACATTTAATGTTTTTATGATCAGAAATCCCCTTCAAAAAAGTTTCGCTCAAGTTACATTACCACGAAGACACAGCTATACTTGAAGCAGAAAAGTTTGATCTACACAGATGTTCTTCATCTTTTTAAAACACTACAAATTAACGCAAAAATAGACCACAAAAGCGATTTTACAACTTAAAATTTCTAAATTTTCTCAAACCGCTCACTCGCGGAGTATGTGTATACATTTCATGTTTTAATAATCGGATCCACTTAAAAAATGTTTTATTCAAGTTACATTGCTGCAAAAACAAAGGAACTTAGAGCAGAAAACCTCATGTGATGGTGAAAATATCTGCATGCGCCCTTTTGACATTATAGGTGCCCTTGTTTGGCTTTGCCCCCCCCCCACCCCACCCCCCACTAACGAAAATACGTTCCGCCGCTCCTGCTACGTTACAGCGCCGCTATAAGCCTGGGCTTGAAAGGAGTCACTGCTAACATCAGTATGTGCCCCTGTCCAAACTAAACTCAGTGGGGAGGGGGGGGGGGTACTCTTCAAAGATTTGACACAAATAATCCAGATTTATGAGACGGCCTATTAACAGTATATCAACATTTTTGCCTAATTAAACGGAAAAAAACGTATCACTTCACTTTACTCCATCACTACCGAGAAGAATTGAATGAATGAGAATGAATTCACCTCATTTTGGATGTATTGCAAACAAACAAACAAACTACACACAAAAACTAAAAATAAACTAGAGCAGATTCGGCTGCGCGCAGCCGATGGGGTATGCCTGCCCGCAGCGCCCCATCCAATTAAAACTTTGAATGCACGGGGCATCGTAACCTTTGACGTTCACTCTGGAAATTTCATTTATTGCCCTAATAATACTTCACACAAAATTACATCATATCCGATATTGTTTCTTCAAATATGGCGTGGTACAGATATTAAGTATGGGTCCCTCGTGACCCCGTGACTGCTTTGACCTTTGACCTTTCAGGTCAAAATCTAATAGTTTTTTTTGGTGGCTTATAATACATACTGTCACCCGTAAAAAGTAAACATACAACCGGACCAGCCGCTTCTCAAGTTTATTGGCGTAACGGCCGAATGCAGACATATTTTAGGCCAGTGACCTTTGACCTTTTAAACTTTGAACTCAAATCTAATCATTCATTGTGGCTCATATATACAACTCACGCCCAAGTTACATGAGAAGTCAACTGGGCGTTCTCAAGTTATCGCGGTAATGAGCCATATCAAGACCATATTTTAGGCCCGGTGACCTTTGAACCTTTCAGCTACCGAAAATCTAATCATTCATTGGTGCCTTATAATACATACTTCACCACGTACATGACAATCGCGACCAGCCGCTCTCAGTTATTGTAGTAATGAGCCCAAATCAGAGAACATATTTTTAGTGCCTGGTGATCCTTTGCCTTTGCCCTTATGAACTTCGAAATCTAATCAGTTCATTGGTGGCTGCATAAATAATTTACATACTATCACTCAAGTTACATAATAACCAACTGACTGTTCTCAGGTTTATCTGCGTATATCGAGTCCAGAATCAACATATCTTTAGGCCCGGTGACGCTTTGACCTTTGACCTTTCAGTCAAAATCTAACAGTTCATTGTGCCTTATAATACATACTTCAGCCCAGTAACATGACAATCCGAACACCGCTCTTCAAGTTATCGTGTAAGAGCCGGAATCAGGCATATTTTTTGCCAGTGACCTTTGGACGCTTCTGAACTCCAAATCTAAATCAGTCATTGGTGGCTCATAATACCATATTCACACCAAGTTACATGCAACAATCAATGTGCCGTTCTCAGTTCGGCGGTAAACGAGCCCAAAATTAAGATCATATTTTTAGGCCGCGGTGACTCGTTTTGACCTTTGACCTTTCAAGCTCCAAATCTAATCAGTTTATTGGTGCCTCATAATACATACTTCACGCCCAAGTTACATGACAATCCGACCAGCTGCCTCAAGTTATCGTGGTAACGAGCCAGAATCAGACAATATTTTAGGTCGGTGACGTTTGACCTTTTTAACCTCCAAAATTATCAGTTCATTGTGGCTCATTAATACTTCCAAGTTGCTGACATCCGACTACCACTCTCAAGTTATCGCGGTAACGAGCCCAATAACATATTTTAGGCCGGTGACCTTTGA
>JZLH01S0226317.1:29787-37287 GCA_001188425.1 Eucidaris tribuloides
GATATTATACTGTACTGCCTGACGAATTCCGTACAAGGAAACACATCGAATTTAAAGCTTTTATTTAAAATGAACAGAACTAGCTTACACTGTTCGTTAATTTTGATATCTAAAGACTGCCACATATTACTGACAGCGAAGCAGCTTCCTACTACTACATGTACTATACTTGTAACAACACGCATAGAGGCTAAATTTGCTTCTAGTCATTAACTTCAATCAGCACGTAAATAACGTAATCAAAATGTTATAATTACTGTCACCAGATTACGCTTAATAGCAAAGACGTGTATCATCGTTTTTATTGTTTTCACTAACCGTATGTATTTCATGGTGGCATGTCTCCGGCACGCCTCCACCACGGCGACCAACGTCGTCTCATCCATCCAGACACCCAACAATGCGAGTGTCTCCAGCCGTGTGAGGCAAGACATAGACTGGACCAACTTGTGTCCAGTCTCTCTTGTCACACGGCTGGAATGACCATACGCACGCACGTCGATCTTCCGTAGACGATCACCACGTCGTGGATTCTGACGTAGATCGCGTGCTATCATAGACACCACACGGTCTACGTCATCACCACCATCCATCTCCACCTTCATCTCCTCTAACCCAGGCAGGCTGGCCAACAACACGTCATGACATGGTGAGACGTTGTAAGCCCTGACATGACGGATTGATGGGATGGTGGGTGGTGGTGATGGTCCACGGAACTCGAGGGAGGAGGACCCGACCTCCAATGACTGGATGTGCCTGCAAACGATTGAAGCACACACCACAGTCTGTGGGTGGCGGTGGCTGACAGATGACTGAACCAAATATCTACCCTCGTGATCTGTATAGCGGGTAGAAAACAACAACAATATTGATGTGTGAATGGAATCGAACAATAATTTATTTTAATAATACATGATGAATTGTTGCCGAATGAAAATCATATGGCATTTTCTGACTGAGATTTGTAGCCTACAGCGTGGTTCTACGACGAGTTATATACACTGGCACAGCACAGGAGTTGATCTGAAGATAAAATAAAATAAGTCAGAAATAACAAAATTTGAAAATGGAACCGTGTAATATTTAGATGATGTGACATTATTATAATTAAGAGGTTTACACTCGTGTGCCAATGGTGATAATCACAACATGTAATATGTAACGCATAATCAGTGGCTTAGCAGCCAGAGGGACGGGTAGTGGCGTAATGAGCAAAATCATTTGGGGGGTCAGAATCGAAACGTATTTGTATGTGTCTGCATGTATGTATGTATGTGTGTTTGTATGAATGTATGTGTGTGTGTGTGTGTGTGTGTGCATGGAGCTGTATGTATGTGTATGATTTGTGTGTTTGTGTGCGTGTGTGTATCTGCGTGTTTTACTTCTATGCTACCTTTCTTAATAGTGTAGGCATATTCTATGGTGTCAAAGTTATACGAAATATGACATCAGAGCGCGTATGAGAATGGGCTCCTTTTCAAACTTTGATGCCAATAATAGAAAAAAGGGTGATTTCATTGGTTGTTCGTAATGAACCCGGGGGGTCGCTCTCCACACGGCCTGTATCCCACCCGTGTCCGACAACCTCAGAAATGGACCCTAAATGGCGTAACGTACATAACTAAATACGCAACCCTAAATGGCGTAACACATGAAAAAAGCTACCCTAAGTGGCCTAAACAGAGAAATCCACCAATTCTGATACCCTAAGAGGCGTGAACATAGAAATCCACTAATTTGATACCCTAAGTGGCGTAAACAGTGAAATTAACTCGCCTAATACCTCCTTGCTATAGCTGTGCACGCACACATTTAATAGTAGGCACACATGAGAGAGCTGAGCATATTCTCTTCATGCACAGTAAGATTGCATAGCATAGGCCTATTCGGCAACTTGCATGTATGTGTGCACACGGGCTGTCTAGTAGAGCCGGGTGTAAGAGACTAGCAAGGGATTGCAGTCATTAATTTCTGACCATTCTATGATTCCTTGGGGTCACTTTTGTAGAATTTTGACAGCATGTCTAAAATGAAGGACACAGCAAACTTCTCTGTTTAGGTATGCAGGTGTGTCTTTATTCAGCTCCTACATGTATTCATAATCGCTTTACTATCAATTCTGATCGATTGCATTATTATACGACATCCCCCTTTCTAGGATCAATACGTAGCATCTTCAATGGATTTCATTATTTGCAGTTAGAGTCCAGAAATTTTTCAATTTTTTAACCATATGTATTGTCAAACTATAGAGTCTTTAAATGTCCAAATTCAAGTTCCAAAAGTACTTTGATCAAAATTTACTTTTATTGTATCCGTAATTCTTTTTAGTCCATATTGCTACTTTGACCTCTTTTATTTTACCGTTGTTCAAAATCCTATTAAATGTTTTCAAAGCCAGTCCCAATTTACTTTTTTTTTTTTACAAAATCTTAGAGGTTCTTCCATTGGGGCCATTTTGATAAAATACGTCTCTCCTTTGAGAAAACTCGGTGGAGATGCATTGCTGGTTCCCCATCTCTCTGCAGAGTTACACAGCATCATACTCGAAGTAGCGGAAAATCGTAGGTTGCATTTCACACTCTCCGTTGTCTTGACTTAGATGTTCACACTCAAAGTGCTGTGCACGAACAGTCAAGTCAATTAATGTTAGAGTGTCGCCTCTTGCAGTTGAAGCTATTAGGATCGAGGTGTGTTTTCCTCTGCAATGATTGTTGTACTGGTTTGCATTAACATCTCAATGCCATAAATTACTTTCTTCCCCTGGTTGAAAACCTCTGGAAGGTGTGTGACTCAATGGCAGCCGTGTTGTAACTCTCGTTTGCTGAGATTCTGTAACGGCCTGTCGCAAGTCAATGCAGTTCTTTGATCATTTGATACTTCTGGATGCTAGCTGAACTGGCTTGGCGACCCGGTCGTGACTTGCGTGACAGTAGAGTAGTACACAACTGACGTCCCATTAGCAATTTTGTGGGTAAATGATGTGTTGAGCGATCGCTAACAATGCAGATCCTGATCTTTCAGCTGTTATAACTAGCACTAGAGGTCTATACTTGAGGCTTTGTTTCACTTTTTGTCAGTTTTTCGCTTGGGTTTAGCTCCCCTTACCTGCTTTTCTTGTTCAACCGGGCAGGTGTGTCTGACAGTCCGACAGGTTCGCTTAACGCATGTAAACTATGTGTGTAATGAAACTATCAACAGATTCCGCACTTCTTCTATTTTCTCGATTGAACCATATCAGAGATCAGCATTGTGCTGTTTTCAACGACAAATCCAAAATGTTTATCATAGTCAAAGCTGGCACTGGCACTGTTTCTGTTGTGCATCACTTAATTTTGAAATGGCAGCAAGAATATCAGACATCGGTTTTGATCACGCACATTGAAATAAACCAAAGCATTCCTGCGCTTCACTTGAGATTTACACAGTTCAGATCTGCTTGTCTGAATCTCTCAATATTCCAATTCCAAGCCTTCGGCACCCGTAGAACTACATGGGGTAATACAGTGCAAAAAGACTGGCTGTATGTTTGGCCAGTTGGCCATTGCACACAGTTGGCCATGCACACGATCACTTACGCGAATCGCAATATGTGGGACCGGTGACATATCGAGTGTTGCAATTCCGACGTCCAATTCTCCCTGTCTTTACTTGAGCGTAGAGCACAAATCCTTTATCTCAGAAACATTCAAATAAATTTCCAGCTACTGTGTAGCGTTTTGACAGCACGTCTAAAATGAAGGGCATAACCAATTCGTCTCCGTAACTAATTAGGCTAGAAAATTTATTGTGATTGCGTTCTAACGGGCTTCGTCGGATCAGCTGATTCTGACGATCCGGTTCACAATCGTCTACTAATCGGATCTTATCGATTGCGCCGCGCGTGCCGTGGGCAAATGCAGTGCGGCACCGGTTGCGGCTTTCGGACGGCGTCGTGTCATGGAAAAATGAACCCTCTAAATGGCGTAGATATAAATCTACTCAATTTGCACCCCTAAAATGGCTGTAATCTACATAACAAATTAAGCAACCCTAGATGGGCGTGACAATGTGAGAAAAGGCTACCCTAAAGGCGCGATTGCCGGCGAAATTGTACTGAAAAAGCAACCTCCTTTTTCCAAGACGTCGACGACCCAGTTCCCGAAATGCTGGAAAAGAGACCCTTTAACGACGCTTTTTCTGGACGGACGGTGCGTAGCAGGACCGTGTGAGAGCGACCCCCCCCGGGTAATGAACTAAATGCATCACGGCAATGGAACGAAGAATGTTGCAAGACCGCGAGTCGAAACTAAAAGGACAACGCTATAAATGATATTTGTAATGTTGCATAATAATTCATCTAGGCCTATGTTTTTTTATTTGATTTTGTCTTGTGTTGGCATATTACACTTCAAATTATTGTACATGTATAAAGTAATCCGTGAGCGAGCGCAGCGAGCGAGGGGTTTAGGAAAATTCTGAATCATTTGTCGAGAAAAACGCTTAAATGCGGACTCTGAGTCTCGTTCTACAAAAAACAAACCTACCTGCAATGGTATTTCAAAATGCTGATTTTCATCTTGAGGATTGGTCCTATATCGTAATTGGCACGCATATGGTAATTACCCACTGTCCTCAGTTTATATGCATTTGCCACAAATAAAGCATATTTTGATTTCTGAAACATTTGATACCCTATCAATGGAGAGTGTACTTCATAGAGAGAGATAGGGGTGGGCACTTGCGATAAAGTCAGACTTTTCATAACGACTGTTGGCAGATCTCTGATATTCGCCTCATTACATTCAGTCACAATCAAAAGTGGGTCAATTTTGATGTGCACTACTGTCATGCAGGGGCGCAAATCCATGGGGGACGGGGGTCATGTACCCCCCCCCACGATTTTGAAGATGGGGAACACAATATCAAATGTACCCCCCCCCCACGAATTTGCATGTGCATGCCAAAAAACTGTGATTTGGCTGGAAATGTGGGAGGTAAAAAAAATGTTGGCTGGCAAAATATGGTTTGGTCGACCCCCCCCCCCCAGAAATTGTTTGGCTGGCAATTTGGCAGGTTAGAAAAATTGTGGCTGCAAAATAGGTGTTGGCAGGTGCTGCATGTGATGTCCCCCCTACATTTGAAAATGGATTTGCGCCCATGCTGTCATGAAGGTTTAAGAAATAAACAAATATCTAATGATACATGGTATAACTAAACTCAACTAATAATATTCCATGATCCTCGTATAACGGGGTGATGCGAAAAGATGAAATAGATTTGCTGACAAAGAAACTACGAAACGAAGCTTAGAAATATACCAAAGAACATTTAGTGTACAACATAAAGCATACCCCCTGATATTGTTGTACTCAGTAGTTAGCTCATTTTAATGAACAGTCACAGTTGGAAATAATTATGAAAAATATCGATTCCAGTGGCGAAAATTGTGATTATTATATAGGCCTACATAGATTGCAAAATTTTTGATTTTTTTTTTCTTCAAAATTTCAAAATTACAGTGCTAGGAAAGGACGTAGAAACTGTGGATCATTACATCTATTTAGGGAAGAAAATTACGCTTAACACAGAAACATCAGAGGAGATCAAAAGACGAATCCAGCTTAGTTGGGTGAAGTTTGGTTCACTAGGCTACATCTGTCGTGATAGAACGATTCCAATCTCCCTAAAAAGACAGGTATTCAACCAATGTATCATACCTGTCCTCTCTTATGGGGCTGAAACATGGACTACAACCAAGCGCCTGGAGCAAAGACTGAGGGTATCTGAAAGGGCAATGGAAAGAATAAGAGATTGCAAAATGTGTGTTATTTAATGAAGGCGAAGAAAACAGGTCAGCAATATAAGTTTCTCTGTATCATGTTTACATGCTATCAGAGAGTCACTGCGAGGACTAAGTGTTATAAATGGTTGTTCCGTTTAACTGTAAAAAGATAGTAACGGTGATGGGAAATATGATAACAAAATAAAAAAAAACGAAATCTGCATCAATTCATTTACATTTTTTTTTTTTTAGATTAATATAAGCCTCTCTGACCTATGATCAAATTTTATTTGGGGGGGTCACGCGCACCCCAAAACCCCCATCTGTACGCCAGTGGGGGACGGGGTGGGCCCGCCCCGCCCCCCCGAACGGATTTCCGCGGAAAAATCTACGCAACTAAGCTGGAAAAATCAAAGAAAAATTCGGCTTACCTATTAGCCTGGTACATTTTTTAGTTGGGTGTTTGTCACTGTTGGGATGAGATGTCCATCGGCCAGACACCCGATCGCCCGCCTCCCCCCCCCCCCACACAGCACACAGCACACTGAGCCAGTATTCGGCCGCTGGGCTAACCAGGAAAATTTTGGACCTAGGATTTGCCTGGATGAACACACCCGCTTAGGACTTTGACCTCCGGCTGCTCGGGAAATTTCTTGGGCTCTGCCCACCATCTGATAACAGGCTCCTGCTACGTACCTGACCATAATTTTATGTAAGTATGGCTAATTGTCGTCAAGTATAATTATATTTCAGACACAAACTCTCTGACTTATTTCGTGGTTAGTCTGGCTAGTGGCGGCAATGTTTACGATATTTCAAGCGCGACACGCGTGACGCACAGATTTATCTGGCTCGACGCAGATGAAGTGGGGCCGAGGATCTGTCCAGGAAAAAAAAAATTGCCCAGTCGACAGGCCATCCAGGCCGGCATGCCAGGGACCTGTTGAGGTCCAATGATGATGAACTTATTGGTTGGACGCATTAGCGAAAATAAAATAAAGACAATCACGGAAAGAAGTAATGAGGGTATGGATTCACATCAACTCATCTTCAGTGTTTTAACGCAACCAAGATATCAAAGATTGATAGACACTAGGCATTTCATGCAGATGATCGATGATGATGATGATTGAAGGGCATAATAATAATAACAATTATTATTGTTATAATTATTGTATTATTATTTTTATTATTATCAATTACTAGCTACTACTTGGATTATTATTATTAATTATTATTATTATTATTATTATTATTATTATTATTGTTATTATTATTATTATTATTTATTATTATTATTATTATTATTATTATTATCATTTATTATTATTAATATTACATTATTATTATATTATGTGAATTATTATTATTATCAGATATTATTTTAAACTGTGAAAACAAAAAAATAATAAAATGCGCATCCATCGGATCTGTTATAACGCGAGGGATCGGCTGTGGACGCAATGCGTGTGGTTTAAACCCAGCGACGCTATTGTCCGGCGCTTTCAGCCTCCGTGCACAATAACTAACTGCTAGATTATTTCTGCGATAAGTCAAATCGACTCGTGAATAGCAGTCAGGTGGGAGCCTTCTCTTTATTTGACTCGTGACGTCGAACCTAAGAATCGAATCATTTCCGGAGCAACTCCTGAAAATCGCTAGTCACTTTAACTAGCGAAGTAGAGTAGGCTTTCAGCTGACTCCATTCGCGATTCAAATTTAAGCTCTAACACAAA